>WUAT03171817.1:0-11959 GCA_010015005.3 Ulmus americana | reverse complement strand
ATCGCCCACATGGAAAGTCCTCGTTCGGAAATTTTTGTTGTAGTATCTAGCTGCTTGCTGTTTAAAGGATGCGATCTGAGCAGCTACTGCTTCGCGTTTTTCATCAATTGTGTCCAGTTCGAAATTTAGCATTTCATTGTTTTGTTCTTCTGTAGCGAACTAAGACCACGTGTTTGGGATACTTATTTCGATCAGAACGACGGCTTCTGACCCGTACGCCAAAGAAAATGGGCTAGCCCTTATTGATGTTTTCACAGTTGTTCTGTATGACCATAAAACACCTGGCAATTCGTCTACCCATCTTCCTTTCGCGTGTTCGAGCCATTTTCTGAGTGTATTGACTATGGTTTTGTTCGTTGATTCAGCTTGGCCATTCGATTAGGGATGTCTTGGCATGGCAAAGATAAGCTTTATGTTCCATTCGGCGTAGAAATCTTAGAATACGAAACTGATGAATTGCGGCCCGTTGTCTGTGAAGATTTCGTTCGGGACTCCAAACCTGCAAATAATATTTTTTCAAATGAAGTTCTTTACCTCAATGTCTCTAACTTGGTGAAATACTTCTGCTTCGACCCACTTGGTAAAGTAGTCTGTCAAAACGAGCATATATATTCTCTATCCAGAAACGATCGGCATTTTTCTAACTATATCCATCCCCCATTTCATAAATGGCCAAGGGGAAGTTATGGATGTCATCCATTTGAGGGGTTGGTTCAGTATTGTTGTGAACTGCTGGCACTTGTCACATTTTTTAACAAAGTCTTTTGAATCTGCGTGGAGAGTTGGCCAGTAATATCATGTGGTGATTATTTTGTGGGCAAGGCTTCTTGCTCCAAAATGGCTGCCACATTCACCTTCGTGGAGTTTGGATAGGATAGTTTTGACCTGCAATGGCTTAACACAAGTTAAATAAGGGCCCGAAAATGACCTGCGATAAAGATTACCTTGTATGATGGTGAATCGAGCGAATGTGGCTTTGATCTTTCGAGCGGCGTCTTTCTTTTCTGGTAGGATGTCGTTTTGTAGATATTCGTAAATGGGAGTCATCCATGTGACTTCAATGCTTTGTTCGCACATAACTTCTTGTTCTTGTTTCCACACAGCAGGCCATTTTAAATAAATGATTGGAACATTTTTAGATTCAGTTACTTGAACAGCCAAGCCGAGGTTTGCCAATGCGTCTGCATGCGAATTTTCATCCCTTGGGATTTGCTCGATACTCATTTTGATGAAATGTTCTTTCAACTCCGTAGCCTCTTTCAGGTAGGTGGTCATCTTCAAATCCCTTGCTTGATATGTGCCATTCATTTGGTTAACCACTAGTTGGGAATCACTCAGAATCATAATTGATTTTTATTCCATTTATTTCTTATTCTCTTTTTATTGGAATCTTGGACTAATTTGGGCGTTGGCCGAATGGAACTTTGCCACGCCAAGACATCCCCAATTGAATGGTCAAGCCAAATCAACGAAAAAAACCATAGTCAATACACTTAGAAAATGGCTCGAACACGCGAAAGGAAGAAGAAATCTTGGAATGCGAAGCTGATGAATTACGGCCCGTTTTCTATGATGATTTTGTTCGAGACTCCAAACCTATAAATAATATTTTTCCAAATTAAGTTCTTTACCTCGGTGTCTCTGACTTGGTGAAATGCTTCTGCTTCAACCCACTTGGTAAAGTAGTCTGTCAATACGAGCATATATATTATCTGGCCATGAGCAATCGACATTTTTCCAACTATATCCATCCCCCATTTCATAAATGACCAAGGGGAAGTTATGGATGTCATCCATTCGGGGTGTTGGTTCGGCATTATTGCAAACCGTTGGCACTTGTCACATTTTTTAACAAAGTCTTTTGAATCTGCGCGAAGAGTTGGCCAGTAATATCATGTGGTAATTATTTTGTGCGCAAGGCTTCTTGCTCTAAAATGGTTGCCACATTCACCTTCGTAGAGTTCAGATAGGATAGTTTAGACCTGCAATGGCTTAACACAAGTTAAATAATGGCCCGAAAAGGACCTGGATAAAGATTACCTTGTATGATGGTGAATCGAGCAGAAGTGGCTTTGATCTTTTGAGTAGCGTCTTTGTTTTTTTGTAGGTTGTTGTTTTGTAGATGGTCGTAAATTGAAGTCATCCATGTGACTTCAATGCTTAGTTCTCACATAACTTCTTGTTCCTATTTCCACACGGCAGGCCATTTTAAATAAATGATTGGAACATTTTTAGATTTAGTTACCTGAACAGCCGAGCTGAGGTTTGCTAATACATTTACGTGCGAATTTTCATCCGTTGGGATTTGCTCGATACTCATTTTAGCAAAATGTTCTTTTAACTTCATAGCCTTTTTCAGGTAGGTGTTCATCTTCAGATCCCTTGCTTGATATGTGTCATTCATTTGGTTGACCACTAGATTGAAATCGCTTAGAATTTTAATTTGTTTTATCCCCATTTCTTTTGCCAATCCCAGTCTTGCGATTAAAGCTTCATACTCTGCCTCATTATTTGTCACTCGGAAGCCGCATCTTATGGATTGCTCAATTTTATCTCCGTTCGGAGAAGTCAAAACTAGCCCCAGTCTGCTGCCTTTAAAGTTGCTTGATCCATCTACATGTAAAGTCCATGTGCCTTTTCCGTTCAGACTTTCATCGAGGGTCATAAGTTCTTTTTCAGCCTGTAAAAGAGAATATGGTGAAAAATCTGCAATAAAGTTAGCTAATACCTGGGATTTGATAGCCGTTCGAGGTTGGTAATCGATGTGATGCTCTCTGAGTTCTACGGCCCATTTCGTAAGTCATCCGGAAAGTTCTAGCTTGTGTAGAATGTTCTTCAATGGAAAAGACGTCAAAACTGTAATAGGGTGGCTTTGGAAATAGGGTCTAAGCTTTCGAGCGGCTGTGACGAGTGCCAAAGCCTGTTTTTCCAATTGGTTGTACTGTGACTTAGCATCAAGTAAAGCTTTACTAACATAATAAACTAGTAATTGTTTTCCTCCATCTTCGCGCACGAGAACGGCTCTCACAGCGTGTTCGGATACAGTAAGATAGGCGAACAAGGTTTCCCCATCGAGCAGTTTTGAGAGTAACAGTGTGGAAGTCAGATAATTTTTCAATTGTTGCAATGCTTCTTCACATTCTTCCGTCCAGATGAAGTCGGTGTTTTTCTTGAGCGTGTGGAAAAAATTGTGGCACCGTTCGGAGGATCTGGATATAAATCTGCTTAGGGTGGCAACCCTTCCTATTAATTTCTGTACGTTTTTTTTTACATGTTGGCGAAGCGATATTGAGGACTGATTTTATCTATTCGGGATTTGCCTCAATGCCTCGTTTGGTAACAATGTATCCGAGAAATTTACCTGATGCAACACCAAAAACACATTTTGTTGGGTTAAGTTTCATATTATATTTACAAAGTACCTCAAAGGATTGTTTTAGGTGGTCGATGTGGTCCTCCACACGCAGGGATTTGACCAGCATATCGTCAATGTAGACTTCCATTGTTTTTCTAAGTAGATCTTGAAATGTTTTGTTAACCAGGCATTGGTACGTTGCGCCCGCAATTTTGAGTCCGAACGGCATAACCTTGTAACAAAAAAGCCCATGTTCCATTATAAATGAAGTCTTCTCTTGATCGTCTGGAGGCATTAGTATCTGATTGTTTACAGAGAACACGTCCATAAAGCTAAGCATTTTGTGCCCTGTTGTTGCGTCTACTAACATATCAATGTGTGGCAATGGGAAAGAATCTTTAGGGGAGGCTTTGTTCAGATCGGTGAAGTCAATGCAGACGCGTCATTTACCATTCTTTTTCTGTACGACAATGAAATTAGTGAGCCATTCCGGGTATTGGACTTCCTGTACGGACCCAATGTCTATCAGTTTCTTGATTTCTTCGTTGATGATTTTATTTCACTCAGAGGCGAACTTTCTTCTTTTTTGTTTAACTGGCTAATAATCTGGATCCACTTGTAGGCGATGTACGGCGACTTCTGGATTGATCCCTGTCATATCTTCAAACGACCAAGCCAAGTAATCATGGTTCTGACTCAGGAAGAACAATATCCGCTCTCTTAGTGTCTCATTGAGTCGAGCGCCGATCTAGATTTTGTGTTCTAGGAAATTGGGGTAGATAGGAACCTCGTCGATTTCTTCCATCTTTGGTTCTTCTGTTCTCGACTTGCTTGGGAATTTTTCCTGTAATTACTATAATTCCTGCGAGCGAGCTTGCGGTTTGAGTGTGGTCTGGTAACATTGGCGTGAATCGTGTTGTTGTCCATATACTTCTTTGATCCCCCATTTGGTTGGGAATCTAAAGATCTGGTAGTATGTGGATGGCACAGCTTCCATTCTGTGGATCCAGGGTCGTCCCAATAGGACGTTGTATGCGGACGAATTATCGAGGATCAGGAACTTGGTATACATGTTCACTCCTTCCACATAGACTAGTAAAACGATTTCTCCGATAGTGTTTCATGACTTGCCGCTGAAGCCTACCAAGGAAATGCATCTCCGTGTGATGTCTTCTTCCTTGAGCCCCATTTCCCTGTATACATTCAAGAAAAACACATTTACGGAACTCCCATTGTACATGTGAATCCACTTAGTTAAACAATTAGCAATTGAAAAAGATATTACCAAAGCATCTTCGTGCGGATCGTTGTGGTAGTTGGACTCATCTAAGTGGAAGTTGATAGTCTAGAAGGCATCCAGATTATGAGCCCCAGTCTTGTGAGCATCTGTTCGGGCGATTCGGTGACTGCTCCTTTTTGCTACGGCGTACGACACTCCACTTACTTCGGATTCACCGTTGATCACGTTGATTATTTTGTCTTGTCTTGGCGGTACAGGTGGAGTATCATCTTTTGTTCTATTCGAACTTTTGTCTCTAGTGGCTCGCCTCGTTCTGTAAGTAAGTCCTTCAAATATCCTTGTTTCAATAGTTCTGCGACTTCTAGTCGGAGAACATGGCCTTCATCTATTCGATGGTCGTGATCTTGATGGAATTCACACCATTTTCTTGTGTCTCGAACGCCCGATGGTGATTTCATCTTTTGTGGCCATTTCACTATTTACCCCATTCCTTTTAGTACTCCAACAAGTTTGACCGGCTCAATATTTAAGTTGTATTTAGGTAGCCTTGGTCTTTCTTGTGTTCGGTCCCTTCGCTCGAACGGTTTTCTTGAATCCCTCATATCTCGTCTGTTTTCTATACGGAAATTCCCATTTGAATAAGAATCGTAATTCCATTCATAATTTATTCTTAGTCTGAATTGCCTGCTGTTGGTTCTGTTCAAAATATTTAGGGACTCCTGATAGGTTTTGATGGGTAAACCCATCGAAATTTTGCATTCTTCGTCTTCATCCCACCTGATTTGAGCCCATGCTTTGGCCAATATGTCTTCGAAGTTTTTTCAGGGGAACTTGGTGAGCTCTCTACACAGGTCTGAGCCATAGTGTAGTTCGTTCCTAAAAGCATTTATCACAATCTCAATATTAGGGTTAGAAATAGATACCTTTTCCTTATTGAATCGTGCGATATAATCCCTGAGTAATTCTTTGCTTCCTTGTCTTATGTTATTCAGATGTTGTGAATCCCGCTCGGGTTTTCTACTACTAGCAAATTGTTCGACAAATGTGTATGTTAGCTGGGCGAAGGAACAGATTGAATTATTCTGAAGGTTGGTGTACCACTGCAAGGCTGGTCCGATCAGACTCGATCCAAATCCCTTACACATGCTTGCTTCCCTCAGATATCTTAGAATGGCAATTGTGAACATCTGTTGCTTATATTGTGCAATGTGGTCATCTGGATCTGTGGTCCCATCGTATAGCTTCATGTTTGGGAAGCTAAACTTTCGAGGCATCTCTACCAAGGCGATATTGTTAGTGAACAGAGAGTCGGCATATGAATTGACAAAACTTTTCTTGATCGGCGCAGGCATTCCTAGGATTCTTCTAATCAGATCATCCATTTCATTAAGTCGACGTTGGAATTCTGCTTCGTGCGCACTTAATGGGATCAAAACGCCAATCGCATTTGGTTGCGAGATATCTGCGGAAACCCGTGTTGCGTTCATTGGCAAGATCACATGTTTTTCTTGATTTAGTTCGGTTTGATTATTGATCAGAGCGAGCATCATGCGAGTAGTTTGGTCATTGGTGACTGTTTCGATCGGGGTTTCGAGTGAAGGCATTAGTCTGACATCAATGCGGAATCTCGAGCTGCTAGGTGTCTGTTCATTGGTGTGTGCTTCGATCTGATACTAGTATTGTAAGTTATGCGTACGCATCTCATTATTTCTTGCTCTAACTGATGAAGTCGCTCGTTCATTTGGCTCAGCAAAGCTTCCATCTGAGAGTTACAATCTGGGATTTCTGGAATATCCGCCATTTTTAAGGTTAATCCGCTCGCTAATTTGGCTCACGATGATCACCGGGGCCCTACGGTGGGCGCCAAACTGTAGAGGCTTAATTCTACAATTGAATTTGTTTGGGCACCAGCAATCTGTAAACGAAAAAATAAGAAAAAGCTGAACAAGATAACCTTGACACCGGGGTGGTGCCGGTCAAAGTCACTCTCATGCCCAAATTAGTCCAAAATTCCAATAGAAAAAGAATAACAAATAGATGAAATAAAAATCAATTATGAATCGAGTTTACCAAATAAGGCTGTAAAATAGTAACAATTCCATCCAGAATAAAGATCAAGGAGATGATCGAAGTCTGGACGGAGAGAATATATGGGTTCGGACAATGGCGGACTAGTGGCAGAGCAATAGTAGTTGTAGGTTTAGTAAAATCAATATCAGATGCAGATTAGCCTTATGGAAGACTATTATCTTCGTTTCATAGGACCTCTGGGACTTCCCGTTAAAATCCCAGTCGTGGTCCATTCAATTCAGAAATGGCCTGCGAATATCGTTCAAGTAGTTGAATGGTCATTGAACGAGTCGTACTTCATAATATTCCGTTCGGATATGTATTGGATCCATTCGGTTCGTGGAGTTCGTCTTTCTTGAATACTATTTCCGTTTGGAAATGACAGAGTGAGCTGTAATGATATAAACTGGTTTCGAGTGGATATTTTCGTGCGGATTTAATCTGAATAGGCTTGTCTCTAAAGCCCATTTCTATAGTGAGAATTTTGACATCAACTGTGAGTGTAATTAATTTTTTCTTATGACGTTATTTTGATTTCTAAATAGATTTGTGCGGTTTCAATCTATTTTATTGTTTTAGATTATTAATGGAATGAAACTAGTGGGTTGAAGGGAATTTAGTTTTTGTTTTTACGTTTTTTAATTACTTATGCATTTATTAGAATATCTTTCTTTTTAACCCATGTGACAAGTACATGCTTTAATTTGGACGGAAAATTGAATCCGTTAAGAATTCTATTACATTTGCCAACAAATGAGAATTTTAGAGTTTTAGTGCCCAAAAAAAAATATTTAGGGCATTTGAGCCAATAAAAAATAAAGCTCAAAGCCCCCAAACCACCCTTTAAGCCCTCTTCCTCAAATTTCACATTTCCGAAGCGTGGGAAAGAAAAAGAAAATTGTAGAATAGACATTGTACTCCCACGGTGTAGTTCGAAAGTGCAAAGAGAGCCCGCTAAATTGTAAAGCTTCTCTAAGCGTAGAGCTTCGAGAGTTCGCGAGAGCTCTGTGTGGAGAGTGATCCAGAGGCGACGCTAGGGTTTGTGGAGTTTCTTGTTGGGTAGCAGAAATGGAGGCTGCGGTGGTCGACGCTGGCTCCAGATTCCTCAAAGCAGGACCCGCCATTCCCGATCAAGCTCCTTCTATGGTAATTAACCCAATCTGACTCGCTCTCTTACTCATTTTTCTCTACTCAGCTTGTCTCGTTGCTCAGAGTTTGGGGGAGAATTGATGGGAAACCCATTTTGAAATTTTTGGTTTCTATGTTGGGTTATGGTTGCTTTGCTTCTACATTTTGTGAAAGAAATTCGGTTTTCTTGTATTTATTTTTGAACGATCGTTATTTTCTGTTGTTTTTTATCATGTTACAATTCGAAATGTTAAAAAACCACAAAATAGTCATTATAATGTAGTTTATCTTCAATTGCTTATAAATTTTCCAACTTTTTAGGGATAGCTATAACAATACAAAAGGAACACTTAAGAAGGAACAGAGTTCTAAATTTGAGATGAAAAAAGAGGTTTTTGTTCAGGGACAGAACCGGGATTAAAATATAGGGATTGTATAAGAAAAAGTTTTAAACAAAATTAAGCAAAATTGTGAAACATATAAATTTGAAATTTCAGGGAGGCAAATTAAAAAGTTTCACGAGTTTTAGGGGGGAAAACTAAAAAAACTAGAAGTTCAGGGGGGCCCCTAGCCATAAGCTGGCTCCGTCCCTGGGTTCATTTATTCTCTTAATGTTATTTATTGGACAAAGCAATGTAGTCCAAAGTTGAATTTTTTTTCTTCTTCCTTAAAAGCTTTCATGTTTCTGTTTTATTTGTTACTTTTTAACTTTTTCTTTTTTTGGTGTGTGGGTGTTTTAGATAATTCCTACTCAAATGAAACGAGTGCTTGATGATGGATCGGTGAATGATAGTTCCTTAACTGAGGACATCATTGTCGATCCGGTTGAGCGAGGTTTCATTAGAGATTGGGATGCGATGGAAGAACTGTTGCATCATGTTCTATACACTGGTCTTGGATGGGAAATTGGCAATGAAGGGCAGATACTATTTACTGATCCACTTTATACCCCCAAGGTTAAGCAAATTATTTATTGCTATGCTATTGTGTGTTAAACTAAATGTTTAGTTACTTGAGCAGTAGTGTGGTGTTGACTTTGTTCAGGCTGTTAGAGAACAATTGGTGCAACTGTTGTTTGAAAATTTTAACATTTCGGGATTCTATGCTTCAGAGCAAGCAGTATTGTCACTGTACGCTGTGGGACGAATCTCGGGATGCACTGTTGATATTGGTCATGGAAAAATAGGTATGTTTCTCCAACAAAGCGTAATCAGCTGTATGAGTGGTTACTTATATAGTAATGTCTTTGAAAGATTAAAGTCAAAGCACCTTAAGCTAAAGCTTAAGGTTTGATAATTATGCTTTAATTAAAGTCACTGAATCAGGGGCAGAACTGTGTTGCAAATGCAACTTCAACCTTTTTGTTTATTTTACCAGATATTGCACCAGTCATTGAAGGTGCTGTTCATCACATTGCCTCCCGAAGGTTTGAAATAGGAGGCGTTGATTTGACACAGTTACTGGCTAAAGAACTTGGCAAAACCAATCCACTTGTCAATATCAACATGTCTGATGTAGAGAAAATAAAAGAGCAATACTCATGTTGTGCTGAAGATGAACTTGCTTACGAGAAGACCCTTAATTCATGCCTGGAAGAGAAGCATATTCTTCCTGATGGACAGGTATATCTTTAACCATGGTCAAACAAAGTTTCTGTTAATAACCTGCTCATATTCTAAACATGCTTCTGAATTATCGTGTTTCTCTTTAATACAAACTTAATGTATGATCCTTTGTTAGGTTTCCAAATATAATATGCTCTGAAGTTATAATTTCAGGTTATTACTATAGGAAGAGAAAGATATACAGTTGGTGAGGCTTTATTCCAGCCATCTATTTTGGGTTTAGAGGCACATGGGATTGTTGAGCAACTTGTTCGGAGTATTTCATCAGTATCATCTGACAATCACCGTCAGTTACTTGAAAATACTGTACTTTGTGGAGGAACCGCATCCATGACTGGTGAGTTTAAACTTTATAGTCAATGATTTGGTTTTTAATTTTTATTTTGTCCCTCGCCTTGAAATTTTGAAAGCAATTATTTTGTGCTATGACCAATGTTTAAATAGTCTAAAGTGGGAACTGAGGAGCCAGGTGGCCGTGAGGCAAGGTGTAAGCTCAACCCAAAAAATTCATGATAATAAATAACAAACATAGAAAATAATAATAAAAAAAGTAACAATACGATATTTAATAAATAACAAACATAGAAAATAATAATAAAAAAAGTAACAATACCATATTTTGAAGTCAACAAATAGCACATAATAATTAATAAATAAATAAAACAGAGCTCTCAATCTCAAGTTCAAATATCACTGGTTCTTGTCTGCTCAGATCAGGATTATGCCATTACTGAGGCTTATCTGCTTATAAATCTTGTACTACCTTGTTAAGTTGAACGTTTGCTATATTTGATTACTCAAATGCCAATGGGCAGTGGGGGTAATTTACGATAGGTATTCTTGACTGGTAATATTTGTTGTGATTCTGATTATCCTTTATTGTTGCTGGATTATTGAGGTGATTTTGAATGATTGAGACCCCACAATTCCCCACACGTTATTCAGTTTGATACCATGTGTTGGTTGGATGAAAATGAGTAACTGTAGGGGGCATGTGGGTTGTTATTTAATCCAAGATTGAAAATTTGAATTCGTCGTTGCAAATCTGGTGGAATTGTTTCAAGGGAAAAGGAGGTTATAATAAGCTTAATGGGAGATGGTAATTATGCAGAGCTTGTTGTATACTTGTATGACTGGGGAGGGGATTGATGATATCACATGTTTCGTAGTTGCTATTTTCTCTTGCTTTATTGCCTGCCACTCACTGGTAGCTTTTTGCAGGTTTTGAAGAAAGGTTCCAGAAAGAAGCTGGTCTGTGTTCATCTGCTATTCGTCCTGCTCTAGTTAAGGTAATCTTTTAATCTCAAAGAGCCTGTCTGGATAGAGAAACATGTTTAATTTGCCTTTTTCTCTTTGAGGTCTTTTTTAATTAATAGGCATAAATGGGTTTTATGTTTGAGGCCGTTTATGGCTTGGCAGTTCTGAATCTGATATATATTCTGTTGCGACATCTTTCCAACATACCCTTGTTTTCAAACTCCTTTCAGAATCTTCTGGAAAAGTTATCGAAACCGAAAATTGTGAAGTTTACACATTAAAATTCTTTTTAATTTATTAGTAATTTGTAGTATAGAGAAATTCTTACTGTAAATGGTGTTGGAATGTTTATTCACTGCAGCCTCCAGAATACATGCCGGAGAACTTGACAATGTACTCGGCATGGGTGGGAGGTGCCATACTTGCAAAAGTCGTTTTCCCTCAGAATCAACATGTAACCAAGGCTGATTACGATGAAACTGGACCCTCCGTCGTTCACAGGAAATGCTTTTGATAGAACTGTATTTGGCTTTGGCTGTAACAGTTGTTGAGCTCAATTATTGTTGTAATCCATTGTAGTTTATTGGTAATATTTGGAGTTACTAGTTAGGTTTTGCTGAAAGATGTTTTGGCTGTTAATATATTCTATACATTAGTCGACTGTTGAGATTCTTATTGGCTATTTTGCCATAGTTGTACCCTCAGTTGCGAGAAGACTTAAAAATACGGGCGTGTTTACCAAACTAGTTTTTGAAAATTCTAGACTAGGTTTTTTAAAAAAATTTAAAACTCACCCTAAGTTTTTAAAATCTGTTAAAAAACTTTTACCAAGCAACTTTCAAAATTTTCAGAAACTCTTTCAGAAATTTACCCCACTAAATTTCAAAACCCTTCCCAAAAACCCTTTGGAAAGTATTTAAAAATTTTGTTTGTTGGACTGTTGGCTTCAGGGTTAGAGCAACTACAACGTTGTTAGTCATTACCTTTAATTAGTCAAAATGGCTCATGATTTGACAGAAAATTTAACTACCATGCTCCCAACTCACTAGCTATAATTGAAAAAGTTGTCCTCCCTAGCCAAATGTGACTAGCGTCTTTGGTTAGCCAAATCAATTTACTATTATTTTAATAATATATGTAGATTGCAAGATGCCAAAAAAACTCTTGACAATGGTAATATTACTTCAATATATTACCGTTTTTTTTTTTTTTTGGTAACCAATATATTACTGTTTTTTTTTTTTTTTTTTTTTTTGTTAACAATATATTTCTTTTTCTAACAGT
>WUAT03171706.1:0-11961 GCA_010015005.3 Ulmus americana | reverse complement strand
ACAACAAGATGATGTAGGCGATGATCAAGAGGTGGACACATCAACTCAACAACAAAATCTTGAGGCAATTGCAATGGCTGATTTGCGTGACCATATTAGAGATTCGATATGGGATTCGGAACAGTAAAACCTGAGTAGGCACTTTGTGTAAGAGTTATTCGAGTTATGTATTGACATGTGAAACATTTTGAACAACTTTCTAATATATTTTAAATGTGATAGTCCCATTTGGTCTGTTTACTTTTAAAGTACTAGTTATTCACGGTAAGTAGTGTGACATAATTAAGAGGAAGGAAAACAAAATCAAAATTTGTTACAAATGAGGCAAACAGACTTGTTAACGTAAGGGAAAATTGAGTATTCTAGAAAATAGGATACGATTAGATAAGTGACATGAAGTCACAAACATGGCTCGTATGAGGAATAATCTGTCTAAATTACATTGAAAGAAAAAAAAAATTTGTGTACAATACTCACTTTACAATAGTTTGAACTGAACAACAATCATGTTCGGAATACTCTGTTTTCAGTACTCTGAACCAAACAGCAATCCTATTCAGAATACTCTGTTCTCAGTACTATGAACCAAACAGCAATCATGTTCAGAATACTCTGTTCTCAGTACTCTGAACCAAACAGAATGACTGTTCTCAGTACTCTGTTCAGAATGTTCTATTCAAAATGCTGCAGAATACCCAACCAAACAGTCCCTTTAATGTACAATAATAAAGTATGTAAAAACTTTTATGTTTTTCATTCATTTTTTGATGAAATTTGTTAGTTTTTCACCAAAATTTTAAAAAAATTAAATTGCATAATAAATTGTAATAATATTATTAAACATACATTATTAAATCTTTAACAAAATATACAACACTGAAATGCAGTACTAAAACTAGTGCTCTTCAAAAGGCACGTTTTAACCATTAATTTTTATAAATAAAGAAAGCAATTTTATTATTATTTATTTGAAAAAAAAAGGAAAAAGAAAAGGGCATCGCGATTTCGTTCCGTCCCGTCATCGCACTATTTAAGAACACGTGGTTTCTTCGTGACAAGTTTTACAAAAAACAAAAAAAGGTGGCGGCCAGATATGTATTTGCTCTAACCGAGAAGCGGGCCTCTCACTCTCAGAAGCGGCGAGGGCAAACGCTTTCCAGCCATGATTTCTCAGTTCTTTGTGCTCTCCCAAAGAGGCGATAACATCGTTTTCCGCGATTGTAAGTCCAATTGTCGATTTCATTTTGATCTTGTTCTAATCAATTTCTTCTTTACTCTCAATTTCAATTTGATTTAGTTATGCTCAATCTCTTATTTCTTTATCTTGTCGATTTTCCGCTACTTTTGCATGTCGATTTTCTTTTTCTTTTTGATTTTTCTTGTTTTTTTTTTTTTTTTTTCCGTCATTTGTGCAACTCGATTTTCCCTTATTTGTGCAACTCGATTTTCTTTTTCTGGTCGATTTCCCGTCATTTGTGCATATTGATTTTCTTTTTTTCTTTTTCTTGTCGATTTTCCGAGAATTCTTGCTTCAAGATAATTGTGGGCTGAGGAATTCTTGCTTC
The DNA here is from genome assembly GCA_010015005.3 of Ulmus americana. Classification (NCBI taxonomy): domain Eukaryota; kingdom Viridiplantae; phylum Streptophyta; class Magnoliopsida; order Rosales; family Ulmaceae; genus Ulmus; species Ulmus americana. The sequence continues at coordinate 10,396 of WUAT03171706.1, read as the reverse complement.
AAGATAATTGTGTACTCATGGTGGCTTTGAGAGATAAACCAAACATTATGAATAGCTGAGGAATTAACTTAACATTATGAATAACTGAGGAATTATCTTAATCGTAGAGTTAAGAGTGTACTCATGGCAGCTTTAAGAGATAAGTCAAACATTAATTGAAGAGTTAATAACGGGGAATGGAGGATAGGTGTTTGATATTCCATTTAAACGTGGAAATTTAGAGTCCAAATTTGTTATTATTTGTTTGTGTGATTTAGGTGAATTTTTGCAGAACATGCATTATTTTTCTTGATTTCGATTTAAAGCCACAGTGAGTGTCTACCGGTGTATGAGTAGTATTTAACGTTATATCTTTGTGGAAATGTGAGCAGATCGTGGTGAAGTTCAAAAGGGAAGTGCCGAGATATTCTTTCGCAAAGTGAAGTTCTGGAAAGAGGATGGAGAAGGGGATGCGCCTCCTGTCTTTGTAGGTATTTTCTCATTGTTGATTAATGCACAATCTATTGCAGTTTAAATTTTCTGTTGCTAAATTGTGCTCGTATATTTCCTCTAGAAGACTTCATTTCATGTTCCTTTTATCTCATCTACATAGCTTACAAGTTTAGTATCTTAAGTGGTGAATCTGAAGATTCGTTCTATATATAGGCGATTCCTGATATTTTTCTTTTATTTCTCTGTATTACCTACAGAATGTAGATGGTGTAAATTACTTTTACGTGAAGGTTGCTGGATTATTATTTGCTGCTACAACAAGAGTGAATGTTTCGCCTTCTCTTGTTTTGGAACTTTTGCAAAGGATTGCACGTGTCATCAAAGATTACCTTGGGGTTCTTAATGAAGATTCCTTGCGAAAAAATTTTGTTCTTGTGTATGAGTTGCTGGATGAAGTCATTGTAAGTAAACTTTAAACTCTCTTAGTTTTTCTGTCCCCAGTTTGAAAATACTTTTCAAGGATTTTTCTGTTGATTTATGTCATTTGGGTAGAGCCTATTTTGCTATTTATATCAGTTATTTTGATTTCATTGTGTCACTGTATTGCTGAGTACAGCTCACTGAGTAAATTTTTCAAAAGTTTGATATGTGGATTACTGTAAAACATGTCCAAATATAGCAGCTGTGTGACATCCAAAGCTTGATGTAGCTCTCTTCTCACCTTGTGCTAGGATTTTGGTTATGTGCAAACTACTTCAACTGAGGTTTTAAAGTCATGTGTTTTCAATGAGCCAATTGTGGTTGATGCTGGACGTTTGCCACCCCTTGGTCCGGCAGCAATTTTCATGGTACTGTTTTATGATAAAGCTTTATGAAATTGGATTATTTTCTTGGTTGGTGACTTTAAAATTTACTTGTCTGCAGCAAGGGAGCAAAAGAATGCCAGGGACAGCAGTTACCAAGTCTGTTGTAGCAAATGAGCCTGGGGGTAGGAAAAGGGAGGAAATTTTTGTCGATGTGATTGAGAAAATAAGTGTCACATTCAGTTCTAGCGTAAGGATTATATTTGTTTTGCACAATATTTCAATTTCCTTTCATTGGTTCCACTTCAGACAACATTCTCTCAGAAATCAGCTAGAAGTTTTAGGATGAGAAAACTGCATTAAGAATTTATCTCATGCATGCTCCCGAGGGATTTCGAGGATGTCAGGATGTTGCCTAGTTTGCGGAACGACATTCATTTACTGCTTGCATGTCGTTGTTTTGGGGTCATATTTTGAACTAGAGTTTCTGATCAGAGTAGTATACTGTGGATAAGATTATTGTCATATGTTGTTGAATGGTTATTAAATTATGAAGGGTAAATTGATGTTTTATTTCTATTCTTTTTTGCTCAACTGTTACTATCTGCTTCTTTTGTTCCACATCTCCTTTGGCTTCAACTTGTTTTAAAATTTTAAAAGTTCGGACTAATAAAAAGTTGTTATGCAGGGATATATTCTTACTTCTGAGATTGATGGAACTATTCAAATGAAGAGTTACCTGACAGGCAATCCTGAAATTCGGCTTGCCCTTAATGAGGATTTGAGTATTGGACGGGGTGGAAAGTCAGTCTACGGTATTGTATTATGCTTCAGAATGCTGTCAGGATGTCTTTTAGCTTTATAATTCTTGTTATTCATTTTGTCAACGTATAAGTTTTCCCCTTGTGTGATATGTTTTCATTCCCTTTGCCACAGATTATAGTAGCTCATATGGATCAGGGGCAGTTGAGCTAGATGATTGTAATTTTCATGAATCTGTACACCTTGATAATTTTGACATTGACAGAACGCTGACCCTGGTGAGTGCTGTTGGATATTTATAATAGATGGAGGCATAGGATTTTCCATTAAAATTTAATTTACCATGCTACTGTGTTTAACAGATACCACCAGATGGTGAATTTCCCGTTATGAATTACCGCATGACCCAGGAATTTAAGCCTCCCTTTCGTATTAATGCTTTGATTGAAGAAGCAGGACCCTTGAAGGTGAGTAAAATATATTAAAGTAGCGAGTTCCTTTTGGGAAATTTTTCCAACTTAAAATAGTTTGTTATATTCTTTTAGGCAGAGGTCATTATTAAAGTGCGTGCTGAATTCTCCTCAAGTATCAATGCAAATTCAATTTTAGTGCAGATGCCATTGCCAGCATATACAACTAGGTAATTCTGTTCTTGCTTTGTCACGTTACCATACGGGAATTTTAATAATTCTTTGTGGAGTTCTTAGAGCTCATCCCAACTAATATTTAGATTTCTGCCAAGTATTTGAATTTCTGGTCTTCCATGTCTTTAATTGTCTACTTTTGTAGTTGATTTGTACAATAACTTCCCATCTACGTTTCTTCGAAAAAGCACCTACAGATGACAGATGGAGTATTTGTTACCGTCATAACAAAGTTGTAGGCATCATATGTACAAGTTGTAGAATCAGGATTGAAAAACTTATAAAATTAAGCAGTTCTACGAGAGAGCAACTGCCTTGGCCTACTGGAATTCTTTTGCTCACCTGCCTCTTTAACTTTTGGGAAAATAGTAATGTCATTAGGAATGCTAGTTATTGCACAGCAATTGTTGTTTCAGGCTCAGCTGGAAAGTATGCACAATTTTTTAAAAGCATTAGTGAAATAGGAAATCCTATTCTTGTCTCCGTTACTGAACACTAGTGCTTTATAAAATTTTCAGGGTGAGTTTTGGGTTGGAACCTGGTGCAGTTGGAAATACAACTGATTTTAAGGAAGGAAACAAGAGACTTGAATGGGGTTTAAAGAAGGCAAGAATTTATTTTTTTCATTTTCTCTTTCCCCATTATTAGCCTCTTTTGGGGCTCAAATCCATTATTTGCCTTTGTAATTTACGGTAATGAAATCTTTCTAACATAGTATATTTCTTATGAGCTTGTTTATATTTCTAAATTTAGTAATAGGTGTATTGCAATGCAGATTGTTGGTGGATCTGAACACACTCTGCGGGCAAAACTAACTTTTTCACAAGAATCACATGGTATTCAACACTGTTAACTTTCTGTTTGTTCAGTAGTTCCTTGCACTATTTTTTTCCGGGGCAATAAATATATGCTCTGTGTACTTATATTTCTTAATGTAGGAAATCTTACCAAGGAAGCTGGACCTGTGAGCATGACCTTCATGATACCAATGTACAATGTTTCAAGGCTTCAGGTAGGCAATTTAGTCAAATTAGTTGACCTGGTTGAGGGATTAAACTCAAAATATGATCGAGACCATACAATGAATTGTTTATCAAAAGAAAAAAAGAGAGAGAACATACAATGAATTATTATTTTTTTCAATATGTTTTGTCCATTTTCCTTGATGCAGGTGAAGTACTTACAGATAGTGAAGAAGTTTAAGACAGACAATCCGTATCGATGGGTGAGATATGTCACACAAGCTAATTCATACGTTGCCCGGTTATGATTCCTTTACTTTGTTCCTTCTCACTCTTGCTTTTGTAATGTACTTGCACTTACTCCAAAACGAAAAGTAACTGGAAAACTCTTTCTACTCTTTGTAAATTAAGTTGAATCTTTGATTTTGGCTTAGAAACACATCTTTGATCGACAAGAGGATTTCAAAACATCTTTATGGATAAATCCAAACTCTGCCTGTGATTGACTTTGGGTATTCGTCCAATTCCTCCTCTTCTAAAACTATTGTTCAGATCAAAAGCTATAGGGTTAGTCCTTTACCTGTTGTAGTGATTTGATAAAAACTAGATAAGGATTTGCTTTTCCTGCAAAATATAGAATTCGATTATCTTTCCGGTGCTCCTATTGTTTTGATGGAATTCATCCTTATATAGGCAGACACTTATATTCTGGAGATATTGCATATATGCATGTCAAACTTGTAGGTGAGTTTGATGGGAACTAGATTCTGTTTTATCTCTAGGAAAAAAGTTGGTGAAAAGAAAGTTGGATGGTCTAATCTTTCGGTTATCTTTAGAATAGGCAGTTAAATGTTGTTGGGAAACTGTAGATTCCCAAAGGCTAAGCTTGACGAAAGTAAAGCAAATAACATAGAGATATACCTTTAATCTAGACTAGATACTTATAGAAAGCTTTATCTTTAAAATTACGGATTATCTTGGGCAACGGGGAATTTTAGCTTTAGGAATACGATGCTAGTTCTAAATGTCCAATTAGTCTATCTGTCAAAGCTCGTGCTCGCTTTTGTAATTGATGAGTGTATTAAATTGTTTTAGTTTGACTAATTGGGTTGGACAATTGGAATCGTGGTCTAATCATTTCAAGTGGCAAAGTTGGTTGAAAACTGGAGAAATCAACCCATGCTTTAGATCTAACAAATGGAATATTTCTTGGTTTTGTATGTTTTGACAGCATAAAGTTGTTTGATACTCTGGATATATTAATCGTAAAGGCGTATTCTGGAACGAATTCCAATTCAGTGCAGCAGCCGGCCAAACTGTTTTAAAGATGACATAAAGATGCCAAAGTTGGAACTCATTTCTTGAGAAATAAACCAATGTTACCCCCGCGATGTTCGTATCAAACAAGAAATATTTTCTAAAACATATGTACATTGTGAAAAACAAAGCCGAAGGGAACTCATGACCTTGGCTATGTAGGAAGCTTTCTTGTACTTCCCTATTTCACTGAAATTATAAAACTAGACACTTAAAAATTGAATAATTAGCATACAAAAACGAAAAACTCTAAAATTGCTATTGCAAATGTGCTACTTCACATGGCATATACTTTTTATAAATTTCAATGATTAGTTATATATATATGAGGGACAGGTGCCAGGTGAGTATGTAGGAAAACAAAATGCACATGCCCTCTTCTTAACTTAACTCGGTGAAGGAATCTCGTAGTACTATCATCATATCCAACCGTAGATATTGTTTCTCCTTACTCTACTTAGCCTCCCTCCCTCTCTTTCAATTGATTCACCTCTTTCTCTCTCACACTCTCGCTTTCTCTCTCTAAACACCACTATCTGCTCAAGAGTATAGCAAGCAATCAAGAATAGGAAGAAAAAAAATGTTTAAATCTTTAGAACTTCCAGATTGTTTGTATCCAAATCAACCCACTTTAGTCTGTCCAAATTTCCCAACCCCTAAGCATTCTCTTTATATCTCCAATCTCGATGACCAAAAGTTTCTGAGATTTTCCATCAAATATCTCTATCTTTTCCAGCACCTTGTTAGCTCTGAAACCTTGAAATATTCTCTTTCTAAAGTTCTTGTTGACTACTACCCATTGGCCGGGAGGTTAAGAACAAGCGAGGAAGATGATCAGAAGCTTGAGGTTGATTGTAATGGCGAAGGAGCTGTCTTTGCTGAAGCATTCATGGATATCACCGCAGAGGAGTTTCTTGAATTTTCCAGGAAGCCAAACAGGTCTTGGAGGAAGCTCTTGTATAGGGTGGAAGCTCTGAGTTTCTTGGATGTTCCTCCTCTTATTGTTCAGGTAAAATCAGATTAATCTCTGTTTTTTCTTCATAAATTGTTTTTTTCTCCATTAAAATGCCAATGCTTTCCCTTCATTTCCGGTTTTCAAGTGCTCTTTTCCAGCTAGATTCTTATTTTCTAAGGAAAAACCAATTCAATATCTTGAATTTCTTCCTAAAGGAACGGCTTTTTATTTTTATTTTCTTTCATCTATGAACATGCTAGTTAATTAATTAATCTTCTGTAACTAGTTAAATATATATATATATATATATGAAAAGAAGAAAAAAAGGTGAGATTGGAAGAGTTCATTAGGTTTCACTTTATTAGGGGGAATATTTCCATTTTGGTACCTGGTTTGCGTTAATTTTATTAATACTTCTGTTTTTCATTAATCACAGTTATTTCTGGAGTCAACAAAATCAAACAATTGTTCTAAAATTTTCTAAAATATCCTTTAATAAATAATACTTAAAAACAATAAAACTATAAAAACTTAAAACTAAAACAAAAAATCAAAATTCATTCTCCATCCTCGATCTTCGATCTCGCTTTAATTAAAACTAAAAATAAGTAAATAAATAAATAAATTTTTTATTTTTATTATTATTATTTTTTTAAAACATTTCACATGCTTTAACTACACGTTATTGTAAACTGAAAATAAAAATACTCTACGTGATTATCTAATAACGTAATATTTTTTTAAAATTAAGATAAACTACATGGTACCAAATTGTAAATATCCCTTTATTATGAGATTCAAACTGGACTTAAGGTCTCAAATGTAATTTAAATATAATTTTAGTGATTATGAGCATAATAATTTTTAAACATGATTATAAAGTTTTTTAGTAAGAACAATTAGGGTGCACAAGATTTAACCAAAAAATAATATTTTACGTAAAATATGGTAAAAATATTAATAATATAATATAAAAGATAATGAGATTTATATGTAAGATGATAAAATATGATATAATAATATAAAATAAATGATAAAATTCACGTGATAAAATAAAATAAAATAAAATAATGATTAAAATCAAATAGAAAAACTAACATATTTTTTAAAAACACGAAAGATACCAAAATTATTGAATAACCTCTCTCCAACGAAGCCTTAAATAAATATACTCCAAAATCCTTTGACGTTACCAATTTTAGAAAAATATCAAGTGAAATGTGATTGTCCTACTGCTTTCCCTCTATATAGAATCCTTCTGTGCAGTCACTTCTGCCTCTGGTGGGCTTCTAGAGTGTCGCTCTCACCTGAAACAGGGTTGCCTTTGTCTTTTCCATCTAATAAAACTATTTGCGAACTTTTTAAATAATTAAAAAAAAAGGGGGCTAATGGAGAATTGGTTTGGTTAGTTTGATTGGTTTAGCCCATAATTGCTCCATTAAAGTTGCTTTCAAGATAATGTTAGTTGTGATTCGTCATCATTTAACATAACCACCTCTTTTGATCTCTTTTTACCATTTCCAGGTCACCTATCTCCGTTGTGGAGCTATGATCCTCTGTACCGCAATCAACCACTGTATATGCGACGGCATCGGCACCTCACAGTTCCTCCATGCCTGGGCCCACTACACCACGAAACCAAATCTCGAATTACCAATTCTACCCCTCCACAATCGCCATGTGTTGAAACCTCGAAACCCCCCGGAAATAGCCTTTTCCCATCCACAATTTACGAGAGTTGCCACCAAGGACAACAACCTAGACATCTTGAAATTCCTCCAATCTCAGCCGTTGGTGCCCGTGTCCTTTTCCTTCACTGCTTCCCATCTCCTTTGCCTCAAACGACAGTGCGTTCCGTCGCTAAAGTGCACCACCTTCGAAGCCCTAGCGTCGCACACGTGGCGTTCCTGGGTTCGATCTTTGGATCTGTCACCGTCTCAATCCGTCAAGCTCCTTTTTTCTGTTAACGTTAGGAAAAAAATAATTCCAGAAATACCCCAAGGGTATTATGGGAATGGATTTGTCTTGGGCTGCGCGCAGGCTACTGTCAAAGACTTGGTCAACGTTAACTTACGACACGGCGTTAAAGTCGTTCAAGAAGCAAAAGCCGCTCTTAACAATGACTATGTGAGGTCAATGGTCGACTTGTTGGAGGACAAAACGATAAAAACTGATCTGTCGACGAGCTTGGTAATATCACAGTGGGCGAAATTAAGGTTAGAAGATTTGGATTTTGGAGAAGGAAAACCTCGACATATGGGTCCTCTTACGAGTGATATTTACTGTTTGTTTTTGCCGGTGATCGGAGATGTTAATGCTGTTCGAGTTCTGGTTTCGGTGCCGGAAAGTGTCGCTGAGAAATTTGAACATTATATGATGAACGAGTACTGTTTGGATAAAGAAGAAAATGGGTTTCATGAGGAAGATCATAATAATGGATTAATCTGATATGATTGATTGAGCTATTCTTTTTTTTTGTTTGTTTGTAATACGCTTCGTTTTGGGAGAAACTTTATGTAATATATAAACTATAATCTGATTATTCACAAGCCTTTGAAATTTCCCTGTTTGGGTTTTTTGTTTCCTTTTTATCATAATTTATATATTTTCTTCTACACGGTGATAAATAAGATGTTTGGATGGCGGGAAAGTAATATACTATTACTAAACATCCCAACGGATTTGAAACAATATTACACATATTCATACCTCGGCGTGTTAAGAAAAGTGCAGGACATATGATATTGGAGAGGGACAATGGTGCGTTTACACTATACCTTTGGAGAAGTTTCAATTGCATGATCTACATAAGTGGTCATTATCTTTTGAAAATTAATTAGTAGAATTGAGACAAAGTGCTCGTCTTCAGGCCTTGACTTAAATGTCCCCTCTGTCTCTTTATTAGGAAACAATTTTGAAAGCACTTTGCAATTGGAAATTTTGCATTTTAAGGCTGTGACACCCTATTGTTATTAATAATGTGATCTATGTATTATATATTTTTTATACAATATTATGTTTGATTTTACATTGTATTAAAAAAGTATATAATTATAATAATGTATTGTTTAAAGAATTTAAAACATTAAATTTTTGTAATTTTTAATATAAAATTATAAAGTGTAAGAAAATAAAATGCAATTAAAAATATTTTAAAATTTTATACTCAAAGTATAATTTTGAAAAGTAAAGAATCACTTTGTAATTTTTGAGACTATTTTGAAAAAAAATAAAGTCAAACGGTTAGGCTAATTTTTAGAGGATGTCCTTCTGTCATTTTTTCCTCAAACAATTTGATTTTTGGCCAAATTTTTTGGGGAGCTCTAACGAAGTTCTTTTGGGTCTCCAATTTCGACACTCATCAAACCATATAATCTACGTCTCAACGCCGTTCCAACACAACCAACCCCAACCCAATCCGAGCTTTGATGCGTTGGAAATTTCATATATAAGAACTGGTGTTTTGTCACCAAACTTTCTGACCATTTTATGGCTTAATATGACGACTTCTTGAGAAACCAAGCATATCACGAGACTCATCTCAAATAGTGGAGTAAATATCATGGGAAGATTGAGCTCAAAAGTCATCAGAAATCACTCCTAGCCGATGCCGGAGCTGCGAAATTTTCGGCTCGAATTCTGACAAAGGGTTCAACTTTCGGCGAAATCGATCATATCATTGAACTCAGGAAGATGAAAGCTTCAAAACCACATATGACCCGCTCAATTTTGTCGCTTTCAATTGATGTCCGCCACCGTTGACCGGTGTTGATTACTATTGACTGGCATTGACCAGGAAATAAAATAAAAATGAGTTAAAAAGGTTGAATTTTTTGTATTAATTAATACAAAATATATATATTTTAAATAATACAAAATAATTTGTTAGATAGTATAATATGATACAATACAAAAAAAATTATGAATTAAATAATACATACCTTAGTGTATTAAAATTTATATTGTATTATATTATACAATATATAAATTTTACCAAATATTGTATTCTAACAAACATGCCCTAATTGTATAAGTTATCACTACAAGAAATTCGCAAACAGACAATGCTTGCAATTTTTAAACAATAACATTCTTCCCAAAAAAATATTGTTAAGATAGTTTAACAACGCTCAGGTACCTAGGACCACTTCGTATGTACTGTTCATCACAATAATCCACAACACATTTTAATAATCGTTTTCTTAAATAATTTCAAACCACACTTTTCAAAGTGTTGCGGATTATTAAAACAATTTCGAAAACATATAAGTAAAAAGACATTGTGTTTATTAGTAAATAATTTTAATAAAAAACAACGTTTTCCCAAAAAATGTTTTATTTCCCCCAAATATTTGATGCCGCCTAACCTTCCCTCCTTTCTTTTATTTTTTTTAGTAAAAGTCTAATACTTAGACTTATTTTCTCACAAAACTTAAACACTCACACAACTCAACTCTAAACACTCTCAAACCTTCTTCTTCCTTGCGAACTGACCTGCGACTATGCTCGTCCTCCAGTGAT
>WUAT03171595.1:0-11963 GCA_010015005.3 Ulmus americana | reverse complement strand
AATCACAAATCAACATATTATTAGGGGGATTTGTGTGCCATTGTAGTGATAGTCTGATCAAACTCGATCCGAATTCCTCACACATGTAGGCTTTCCTCATATTTCTTAGAATGACAGTGGTCAACATTCGCTGGCGATATTATGCAATGTCGTTGTCCGTATCCGAGGTTCTATCATATAGCTTCATGTTGGGGAAGTTGAACTTCTTGGGCATCTCAACCAACGCAATGTTGTTTGTGAATGGCGAATCAACATAGCAAATGACGGAACTCTTCTTTATGGGAGAAGGCATTCTAGGGATCCTTCGGATCATATCTTTCATCTCTATGAAGCGTCGCTGGAGTTCTATTTCATGTGTGGTCAAATGCAACGAAATGTCCAAACGGATTGGCTGTTGATCGTTTCCAGACGAACATGTTGCTCCATTTGTTGGATTACCTCCACCTTCGTCATTTAGTTGAACATTCTCTATTATGGTGGACTTTACTCCACTTAGACCACCTTCTGCAACAGGGGTTTCCAAATCTAAGCTTGTCATTGGTTTGATGTGTGCTCGAAATTTTGGAACTGGAATCCCAGCGGTGGCATCATTTCTAAATTCAGGTTCTCCACTTGCCCTTGCAATTCCAAATTTTTGGTCTACATGGATGAGTTTTCGGCCTTCAATTGCCTCATTCGCTCTGTGTTTTCAGACATTTGTCATGTCAATACAGCAATCTAGGTCACTAAATTTGAGCTATTTGATGATTGCTCGAAGGTCAAGGCTCTGCTTTTTGTCTTTCAAAGTTTGTAGATCACTGGGGCCCCACGATAGTCGCCAAATTGTAGAGGCTAAAAAGTCTACAATTAAGATGAAGGGGCACTAGAGACCTGAAATCAAAAGAAGATGAGCAAAAGTACCTTGACACCAAGGTGGTGCCAGCCAAATGTACTCTAACGCTCAAGTTAGAATAGGATTCAAATAAAAACAATGTAATAAAAATATAATCAAAGAAATAAATGAGAGGTAAATCAGTGTAGACTGCTCGGAATAAGGGTTGTTTCATGCAGACAATTGAGTATCCGCTACTCTAGATTATGTTCGAAGTAGTAAAGGAATTCGAGTTATCTAGTACGACAGTGTGATTCCCATGAAGCCCTCTGAACCAGTGGTTTGCAATGGTGGGTTTCCTGCCTAATATTCTGAGATAACCTGGAATGCAACAAAGAGAACAATATGGTATTGAGATCGGGAGTGAGAATGTAAGAGTTAGAGCAAGCATGATATGGATTCAGAGGAATAGAAGATTGGTAGCTTTGCAAATCGTGTTTGAGAGTTTAGTATAAGAATATATCATGTGCCTTTTCTGCTCATCTGGGTTTAGTATTTATAGGACTTGAAATGTGACTGTTGTGGACTAGGAGTCCGTTCTGCTTCATCAGGTTGATCGGCGTTGGTTGCATTGATGTGGAACAGAATAGGTCGCTTCCATTCCTTTTGTTGCAACGGCAGGTTGGTCAAAAAAATAAAGGTCTGCCTCTATCACTTAGTTGTTGCATACTTGAATCAGGTAGGCCTTGGGCCGCTTTGACTGGATCAGGAGATTGAGCCTTGGCCCGTTCGGACTATATCATTAGATTGGGCCTGAGGAAAATTTTGACCCCAACAAATATCCAAATAAAGTTTAGCTAAAATAATTTATAAAATGTGTATGAATGGTTGGTGTGAAATCCTTGGTTATAGGTTTGTTAATCAATTAAATCTAGAATTTTAAACTCTCCTTAAGTTTTGTTAATTTAACCTTTATTACTCTCAATACTCAATTTAATCCAAGACAAACTTCACTGATGGCCCTTCATTTATAAAGATGGTCCCAGTTTGGCCCTCGTCTATCAAAATTAACCCATTTTAGCCATTTTTACGTAAGATTGATCTCAGTTTGGCCCTCCCGTCTACTTTTTAATGGATGTTTATGATGAAAGGGCTAAACTGGGATTGCCTTACTAAATAAAGGGCCATCAGTGAAGTTTATCCTTTTTCGTTTCTTTTTCCTTTTCTTTTTCTTTTCTTTTCCCTTTTTTTGTTTCCTTTTCTTTGTATTTTTAATAAACGTTATAATATCTAAAAAATGACATACAATACTTTATAAAAAATTAAAATAAAGAATTCTTAAAATAGTTTTTAGAAAATCTTCTATTTTAGAAAATTACTAACTAGATTAACTATTAATCGCATTTCAATTTTTTAATTAAAATTAGATGGACTCTTTTTATGAGTCTGACCAATTAAATTAATACAATTCATAGTAAAAAAATTATTAAATTGTTTTCATTATGAATTTAATTTCATGGAAGATACATTCATTTTTTTGTCTTTTTTTTTTTTGTTACTAGAAAGATTTTATATAATTTTTCTATATTCATATTTTTATGAGGGAAGTACAAAAAGTTTTTTAATTTCACAAAAAGACATATTTTACAAATAAATAATCATTTGATTTTCCAAATAAACCAATTCAGATTATTTTAATCTTTGATTATTTATTTGTTGTATAAAAAAAAAACTTTTTGAACTCTTCGTAAAAAGAGATTTCCCTAATGATAAAGTGACCGTTTGGTTCGCGATTCTGCAGCATTCTAAACAGAGCATTCTAAAGAAGGAATTATAAACAATATTTTATTTGATTGAGAGTATTCTAAATAAAGTTTTTGTAAAAAGTGGCAAGGTGCACAAAACAAACTTTCAATGCTGCCCAATATCCTTTCCTTTTCTAAATATTTTTACGAATTCTTTGTTTGTTTGTTTTTTTTTTTTGGATATAGAAGTGCGCTTTTTAGAAGTACCCAATATTCATTTTAATAGTTGGATGTCAAAGACATTTATCAATTGAATTAATTTAATTGGTCAGACTCAAAAAAAGAGTCCATCTAAGTTTAATTTGAAAATTGAAATTGGATTAGTAATCAATTTAGTTGGTAATTTGCCATAATAGATGATTTTCTAAAAACTATTTTAGGAGTTTCGTATTTTAATTTTTTGTAAAGTATTGTATGTTATTTTTGATATATCATATGTTTACTAAAAATACAAAGAAAAGAAGAAGAACAAAAAAAAAAGAACAAAAAAGAAAAGGGAAAAGAAAATTAAGTCTAGTATCATTTTTGTCAGTCTATCTTTGTTTTATATCACATTATTTAAATTTTTTGGTTTTTATCATGTTTAAGATATTTTTGCTCTCATCATCAACCTTTTTGTCATTGTCTTGAAAAAGTAGTCACTAGTTGAATTTTTAATAATCGACAAAAAATTAGTTGATTTTCAACCACTGACCAACAACAACCACTGGTTAGATTTTCAACAACGGGCCGAATATCAACCATTAGTTGACTTTCATCTAAAAAGAAACTACTGGTTGTCTTTCGTCTAAAAAGCAACAACTAGTTGACTTTGTAAACACAATATTTTAGTCTTGAAAAATACGAAACGTGATATTTTTCAAAATTTTAATTTGCCAGGATATTTTTCAAATATTATTTTTAAAAAGTGACATTTTAATAAATTTCCCAAAAGAGAAAAAAAAGAAAAAGGAAAGAAAATGAAAATAAAAGGAATAAGAAAAGAAAAATGACAAACTTCATTGGTGGCTCTTTATTTGGGAAGGTGGTCCCAATTTGGCCCTTCCATCATCAACTTCCGTTAAAAAGTAGACGGAATAGCCAAACTTGGACCAATCTTTCGCCAAAATGAGTCAATTTTGATAGATGAGGGCCAAATTGGGACCGTCTTCACAAATGAAGGGTTATCAGTGAAGTTTTTCTTTTAATCAAATAGTAAAAAAATGTAATTTATTTTGGTAAGTAGTAACAAGTAGTTTTTGTGAGTTCGACACTCATACTTTAATTTTCTATATTACTTGAAGATTTAGTGCACTTACTAAAATCACCCATCATTGTTGTAAGACCATGGTGAATTCACCTACACATAAACTACCACAATGCCCATATAGAGTATGATAACATCAGATACTTTAAGGAATAATGGATATACAAAGAGGAAGGAAACATCTCACAGAGTTTATAGATACATTAACAAATGAGAAGTATTTATTCTTCTTGATATGTGTGACGAAGGAAAAATGCGACTTAAAATCAAATTTCAACATTTACATAGGAGTCTTTATGTGTAATTGCTCATCTATAACCTCCAAGTTAGGAGCTTTGTGTGGCAACCCGCCTTACCGAAAAACTTTAACTTAGAAAACTAAACTTAGTTACCAAAAATTAGAGTGAATTTTTTATATATAATTAAAACGTAACTTTTTTGCGGTTGTAAATCTTTTTAAAGTTTAACCTAGTCTTTGTAAACCATGTCGTTGCCATTTTTTTCTTCTTAAAACCTTGTTTTTGCGGAAAACATCAATCGTAAAGCATGAGCTGCTAACAAGCCATCGGACTTGCTAGACTGACAAGGAATACAATCCAAAAGTAAACAATAATGAAACATAGTACTATAATACTTGAAAGTAAAATTTCAAAACACAGCATTAGATACATAAACCAAAATCGGAAACATTAAGTGTAGTGGGTTTGTCCCATAACCACCTTTCGAATAGCTCGGTCAAGCAAAGTTTGACATTCCATCAAGCATCGATAATGTGCTTTCCCATGTTACCTACAACACGAACATAAGTCATGAGTTGGAGCTCAGCAAGCACAGGCATTCTCACAAAACAGTGCAATATATCCAATATGCACATATAATCAATCAAATAATCATTTACATATCATCAATCAAACATCATCCACATGTCATGTAATGTATGCATAATGAAAACTCTCTACTATGTAGACAATTTTTTTTTCTTGAAAACTTTCCTTCTTAGACTCTTTCTTATGTCTATTATTTTTATTGAATCGGGCCCTGTGTATGTACCTGACACGCTACCAGTGGAGTGTGTCGGTGGAGCTAACTAGGTCCAACACAAGTCCATGGCTCAATGTTGTTTGAAAATGGTTCGTAGATGGGAACGTCCTCACACCATAATACATAAGGAGGAAAGAATGCCCCCAACCTTTGGAGGATTGGTACGATACTACCTAGACTTTTCTTATCTCATTTTAACTTTCAAGTCCCATTATTAGAATTTACTGCACATGCAACCTTTGAGCATGTTGGACTTATATAAAAGACTCTTTTGAAAGTTAATTGAATTTGGATGCATGTATACTATCTTTGGATGCATGTATAATGTTAACATAAAACATGCCATTATAAGCTCATGCTATGCAAGTAGTAAACATTCATCTGTATTCATATCACTGAAATATCATAGAACTGAATATGACACATCATGGATGTAAACACTTTCACATTCAATTTCCACATGAGCACTTCATTTCACTTATCATATATATTGCACATTCCATTTGAAAATTACAGTTTTGTTCCATGTTGTAGGTGAGATCAATACTTACATATTTGCTGCACTCCAAATAAAACCTTCACTCTACAGAATTCAACCTAAACACACGGAGCATATTTTATTAAAATCTATTCACTGAAATATCTCTCAAGAACGACTTTCCACATATAAAATCGGTGATTATAATATCGCTACAAAACACATAACTTATTTCATTTCAAACTAACTTAAAAGTTGATTTCATTGAAAGAATTTAAATTAAAAGAGTTCCTTTTTAATTAACAAATTTTAAACCTAGAAATTTGGTTTTGAACTTAATTTTCGGATTTTTTTTCTTAATTCCTCAAAATTACATTTTGAAACCCAAAAACCACATTTTACCTAAATCTACTCAACATGACCCATGTCACCTAATTTGTTCATAATTAACTTATTTTAAATCCAAATTACATGAAACCAATTTTGAAAGTTTTCTAAAATCCACCTTAAAAATTCAAATTTTAGACTATGTCCCAAAAATCCTAGTTTAATACTTCTTTTACCCGAACATGTTTGAACCTTTTCGATTTGACCTTTCTGACTTTAAAACATCATAACTCACTCAATTGGAAGCTATTTTTGTTAAAATTGGTCTTAAAAGTTTACCAACTTCCAAAAGAAGCTATTGTAAAAATATTATTAAAAAAATGTTTCTTAGCTCTACTAATCAGGTCAAAAACATATACCAACATTCTAACTTGTCAAATTTTCCAGTTTCAAACAATATTTCAAAAAGATTTGTTTAAACTATCAAAAGGCCCTAAAAATTTTCAAAACTCTCTAGTCTACTCATAAATACTCCAAATTTCATTTACACCATTTTTAATTTACAGAAACTACCCAAAATAACTCATTTTAACATCTTTTTAACCTTGTCTTTTAAGAATTTAGCAAATATGCCTTCCACTGAGCAATTCATCTTTTAGATCCTATTACATGAGTTTTACTTGGACATTAGCTTTAAAATTTTGACACAATAATCTAGACTTCTCAAGCGTTTTGGAAAGTTGTCATGAGCCTAATTCGGAGTTCATTTGATCCTTTAAATACCTCATGAAAAACCAAGTTCAAAAATAACTTTCTACTCAAAATCACATTTTGATTTATGATATTCTACATAACTTTTCATCATTTTCTTAGCATTAACATACAATTTTAACCAAATTCAACATGGAATAAGATCAAAATCCAACCATTCAAATTCATTAGTTCTTGCCTAAAACTTGAAGACTTTCAAGTGGATTTTGGCTCTTTCAAATCGGTTTTCTTGGCCAAGAACATACCTAAACTTTCAACAATTAAACACATCACAACCATGCATAAATCTAGTCTTGATTTGGACAAAAACACAAGGATTATGTAGTAGTCCTTCTTACCTAGATCAAGCTTCAGCTTGTACCAAAAATCTTGAAGAAATTTGAACTAGAAATTAAGAACACTAGTTGTTCTTGCTTGTGTCTTGTCGCCCAACTGAAGGAAAATAGAGAGAGAGAGAGAAAGAGTTGAGATGGGTGTTCAGTAATTCCAAATGGTTCCTCAGCTCCAATTCCATATATTTAGAACCCTTATTAACTCTAGTTAATTCTTAGTACAACACTTGTCCAGCACTACCTCAAACCCTTAACACCTTTCTTCCATATATCTTTGCATGTAACAACCATGTTTGGACTCAACCATGCATGGCACAACCCTGTCTAAGTAGACTAGGGTGTCTTACTTGGTGGGGACCCCTTTATGTTACAATTAATTGGTAAGGCAGCATGGAAAGGGTAACATTTACTTGGTCCAGCTCTCACTTGGCTTGGACCAAGTAGTTCTTCGTTGGTGCAGCCCTAGTCAGGGTGCCATAGGTTAGGGTGGCTCATGTTGGGGTTCATGGAAAAGTAGGGTTTTTTGGAGATGGTTGAACCATCTTGGTCCTTCCCTAGTCTATACAAACTAGGTGATTATTGGTTTAACTCTGACAAGTTGGTAGGCAGGGCTTGTTGGTGTGTGGATGGTTGAGTGGTCTTGAATGTATTGAGAGGAACCAAGGTTTGGATTAGCCTAGTTTGGTTCTTCTTGGTCTGTACAAAATGGCATAGGTTTTGAGCCTTGCTCCACTATTTTCAGCCTATCATACACACATACCCTCACTCTACCACACATATCGAATTGGTTTAGCCATGTTTGGCTCAGACCAAGGCTTGCCTCTAGCTATAGTTTGGCTCAACTCAGCCATATTTCTAAGTACCATGTGACCTAGCCCTTGGTGATCCCACTTGGTCTGTACGGACTATGAGCCTATACCCTCAAACCTTGGTTGTCCAACTATCAATCCAATGAGTTCCAAACCCAAAAACCTCATGTTGCACCCTTACTTTTTCTCACATATTGCAACTTGGATGAGCCCATACTTAGCCAAAACTTAGCCTTTCAAACACTTTTGTTTGCATCTTGGATGAGCCCACACTTAGCCAAATTTTCACCTTAAAACCTTCTTATAATTCTTTATTTCTATAGCTTACTTTTTGTTTAAATTGTATAGCACATTAACATCCATATTTATTGGTGTGCCTTAAAAGAGTTTAATTGTATTTCAAATCTACCCATATGTATATAAATTTATACAAATATCCTCACTTATGAGGATTATAACCTCCTTCAATCTCTTCACTTAGAATTTAGAATATTTTTCTTCGTTAAAATGGAAGATATCGTTAAATACGCATTTACTCATCGATCGTAATTCAAAAATTATTTCTAGGTCCTTTATATTTCCCTTGTAAAATAGGGTTAAGAAGTTACAAAACTCTGACATCACGAGTTACATGTAAAATATCCTAGGACTTTTATCGATTTAAATCATAAAACACGCACAATCATGCTAGGATATTTTAGGGTTCCACATCTTGTTCATCTACATTATAATATGGAAATAATAAAGACACAAATAAAGAAACATAAGACTCGAAAAGGAACCAAATTAACTATAACATCTAAAAGCATGAACCCATTATCGTAAAGCTTCCACCCACAAGCCACAACAAGAAGTGCATCTTCAAGTCCAACCATGTCATACAAAAAACAAATACTCAAACTATAAGGTAAGCATTCAACTAGCAATGCTTGATTGCTACATTTCCTAAATTATGCATTCTACTATACAACTAGAGGTATGAAAATCAATATCCCAACAATGAAGTCAAAGTATTAAGTTGATAAATTCTTCGCTCAACTACTCAAAAAAGAGACGATTTATTTTTTTGACATAAAAGATGAATTTTTTTACTATGATAGGCTATAGAATGTAATACCTCTGTAGGAATAAGAATGCTATCCTCAATAACCGTACTGGCAAGCTTAAAGGGCAATGAATAATGACAGCAGGAAGTCTTAGCACGAAATTCCTCTAAGTATCATCATGAAACACCCTCTGTAAATCAGAGGTAAAGGAGGCTTGCTTGCTCTACTTCTTTGCAGCATTATCAACAATTCTAAGCTCAATCATCCTATCAACCGAAAACAAAAAATGCCTGCTATTGGTCAAAGCCGTGTGCAAATTCAGCCTTTGAATGGCCTTTATCTGGTTGTAGTCGCCTCGCAAATCTGGGCTCCAATACTCCTCCAAAGAATCCTTAACAACCTTCAAGCTCCTCTGGAAGGCACTCTCCAATACCATTTTGTCAGTCTCCTTGGATGAGAAGTCCCTCAATAGCTTAGCCACAAAAGCCTTCACAAATGCCATATTCTTATTGTTATTAATCTTAGCCAATATCAAACATTGAAGCATATCTTCACAACAATTGATCTTACGGGGTGAAACCTTATCAAGAATATCCTTTCACTCATCCTTCCCTAGAAAGGGGATCAAATTCAGAATAATGCTCGAGGTGAGAAGAACTAGTGAAGGATCGCATAACACAAGAAGGGGTACAGTTAGAATAGCATTTTTGGGCTGACCTTTTATAACAGTGGAATAGGATTTTTGGCAAAAACTAAACCAAACAAGACCAATTTTATAAAAACCCAAAAGGTTTTTACGAATACAAAACCAAACAACACCTTAACATGGAAGAATTAAAAAAAATGTTGACGTTTTGAAAGAAAAAAAAAAGTATGAAAGAAATAGTTTGAGGTGCAAATTGTTCAATCCAACCATAACCCATGTTGTATGGGGAAAAAATAGTATAGGTAGTCCAATCTTAATGGATAATTTCATCAAAAATACCCAAAAAAGATTTGAAATACAGATATATACCCCTCACTTTTTAAAATGCAAAAAGAATCTCATTATCACTTTTTTCCCTTAAGCATCAATTAATTAAAATTAATAATTTCATTAATTAAATGCTTAATTAAAAAAACAAAAAAAAAATACCCTTAAACTCTTCCTATTCGCTTTCACTTTTTTCACTTTCCCCCAAAATAAAAAACATACTCCCATGCTCCTGCTCTCCCTCTAGTTTTTCTCACTCACAAACCAAGCCCTTGTGCACCACGTTACTACTACCAACCGACCGATGACCACGAACCTACCAACACGACGACTACCGGCGACCTGCTAGACCAAAGATTTGGAATCGAGATATTCACTCACTACCCATTGGAATCAAGAAACTAATCAGCAATAGAATAAGTGGGTTTTGTTGTTTTATGAATAAAGCTTCGATCTTTGGAATATTGTGTGCATTTGATTTCATTACATTTTATTTATTTGATGAAGTAAATGTTTTCCCAAAAAAAACCCTAACTTTAAGAGGTTATCAAGATATTGATAGGTGTTGTAGGTTGTAGAGAACAATGCCTCCAAAAATGAGGGGAGGGAAGAAAAATGAGGAAAAGAATCCATTGATTGAAAGAGATGAAGAGAAGAAGAAGAAAAATACCCAAAAAGGTGCTACATTTACTTCGTTTTTATTAAATTGGAAAATTTAGTCAAGTTAAGTTGTGTTTGTTGAACTCATAAGATGTTTATTTGGTTGGTGTTTTTTTGTAAAAATTTTGCAGCTTGAAGGTGTTGCCAGTAAATCTGAGAGTGAGCCTAAGGTGAAGCATAAAAAGAAGAAGAAGAAACAGAGCAAGGTTCACCAAGTAATAGAGAAATTTATTGATGTGTATGGTCCAAAAGAAGATACAAATTCGTAGCAAAAGGTACAGTATGCATTGTACGAATATACTTCACATTGTTCATACAATTGATATTCTTAATGGGTACGTGTTGTTTTGGTTGGTTTTGATTTGTGAATCATCTGTAGGTTGAAGATGTTCCCAATGAGGTACATAAAAAGAAAAAGAAGAAACATAGTGGGGTTGAGGAAGCAAAAGAAAAGGTTATTTTTGCTGAGGTTCCTAAAAAGGATACATAGCTAGAGCAAAAGGTAATGTATGAACTGTATGAGCTTACTTCACATTGTCTACAGATTTTTATGTTGGTTTATGTTAATCTGTGTAATTTACCCAGGTTGATGAAGTTCCCACTTTAGACATTACGAAGAAAAAGATATTGAAGAGGTTACTGAAGAGGAAGAGAATGACACGTGCAAGTGAAGCTCAGTTAGAGGAACATATACTATATTAACTGTACGTTGAATATGTGTTTCATTTGTCAGTTTAAACTCTGTGATATAGTGTAGACTATGTGAACTGTGTGAAATGTGTTCATACAGTTTGTGTTTTGTTCAATAACTTTAGTATTGCAGGGTTTAGTGAGAACAACTACTAATTTTCATTATATTTTCAAGTTGAAGAGAATGTGGTGGCAGAAGTAGAGGGAGAGATAGAGGGAACTTCAAAGAATGAAGAAGTGGTGGACGATCAGAAAGAGGAAGAGGTGGCTGACCAAAATGATGAAGTGGCAGAGATAGAGGAGGAGATGGAAGAGGAAGAGGAAAAAGAGCAGAAAGAGGTATGATTGATCTAGTGTAGTTTGCACAACTCCTTAAACTATGTGAGACATATTCATACAATTTGTGTTTTGTTTATATTTAGTTTTGGATGTTTTATTGACAATTACTCTAGATTTTGGTAAATGTTGAGTGATAAATACGCTGAATATGTGTTTAATTTGTCAAGTTTAAACGCAATATGTGTAATATATGTTATATTGGATAACTCCGTCAACTATGTGAGGCATGTTCATACAGTTTGTGTTTTGTTCATATTTAGATTTAGATGTTTCATTGACAATTATTTTGGATTTTGGTAAATGTTGAGTAATAAATACGCTGAATATGTGTTTAATTTGTCAAACTTAAATATAGTATGAGTGATATAGGTTATATTAGACAACTATGTGAGGCATGTTCATACAGTTTGTGTTTTGTTCATATTTAGATTTAGATGTTTCATTGACAATTACTCTGAATTTTGGTAAATGTTGAGTAATAAATACGCTGAATATGTGTTTAATTTGTCAAATTTAAAGGCAATATGAGTGTGGATGTACAAAAAAATAGCACAAACAATAATATTTAATCTCTACGACAATTTAAACACAAGATTCCTAGATTTATAAAGATGATTCCAATAGTTCAAAGAGTC
>WUAT03171485.1:0-11965 GCA_010015005.3 Ulmus americana | reverse complement strand
TAAAGTTTGGTAAGCAAAGTATCAAAAGAGGTAAAATGTCATTTCATTAAAGTTCGAGGGGTTTAACGACTATTTTAGGACTTGAGGGGGCAAAATGTAAACTCGTTGAAAATAAAGAAGGCATTGGAGCCAATTAAGCTATAAAAAAATATTCTTAAGAGATTATGGTGAATTCTATGGAACTGTTTAAAATTGTAACAAAATTTAAATATAAATTTTATTTGAATCACCAAAACAGAGAAGACAATGGGGCCAATATCTTCATCATCTTCACTGATCTGGTAGGCATGAAACTTGGACTCGCCAACTTGAGATGGTATAAAATCATCTCCAACGACAGCATTTAATGGATGCATACCTTCTAAACTCAAATAAATCAAGAACCCTATTATCAGCCAATCACATCAGCTCAACATCAGTCCTAATACAATAAGGCTTTCCACGACTAGCACCCCAACCCAATACCTTACTGGATGATTAAACCCTAAATATTTTGCAATTTTATTCAAATCCAAGATGACAAATAGTCAAAGCTATACACCAGTCAAAGAAAGTCACACTTCCCCAATATAATTTTCATTTCTTCATCGAAGTGGCTTCCATAATTCACCCTAAAGGTGAAAAATTATGACATGTCACCAAGTCCTACAATAACAAAAAAGAAACAAATAACTCAAAATAGGACAAAACAACGGTATTCAAACCCCAACAATAAATTAAATAATTTAACACACCAATCAACGTAATGATATAATTATAGATTAAGAAATAGTTTAAAGGACACAAATTCTGATCCCTTAACTGTTCAAATCTTCCATGTGAAAACTCTAAAAACCACTTATCCAGTGCATATACTACCATTTCTTAAGGGCCACCAAAGAATATACCTAGGTTGGGAAACCCAAAAAATTCCTCAAACTCATTCACTTTAAATACCACAAATCACCAAACAATAACATTACAAACTCTAAAAGCCATACCCGGAAAAAAAAAAATGAAACTTACCATACATGGCTACGAATCAAAACATATCTCCACCAAAAGACTTCCTCTTCGTTGAAACCACCCTAGAATTCTTCTGCGAAAGGAAATGGATGGAATTTGGGAAATTTTATCAATTTTTGGAAGAATAAACGGAGACCTTTTTGACCCTCTAATTTCGTCCCATACTGAAAAGTCGTAATTACCCCAATCAAAAAACCACTTGAATGGCACATGCTAAAGAAAAACACGGAACATTGATTCCGTAACGAATTCCGTTTCAAATGCAAGTAAACAAGAGCTCATAGGGAAATTAGTGGTAAAAAAAAAATATTCAGGGGATACTGCGCCAATTCGGACAAAAGTATAGGGAAGAATAATGGCAACATATCATTTGCGTCTAGCAACACAAATTTTTCAGAGGGTATTTTTAGTTAATTGGTCAAGATTGTTTGTGATCCGCTCCATAATATATTTTTTTTTTCTAAGAGTGGTCACAAACACAACACCGTTGTAAGGTTGGTTCATCAGTCATGAAGACTCAAATGTATAAATATTGCATCAATACTAAGGTTAGCATAATCGATAATTCCCAGTGAAGAAAACAGTTCTTGCTAAACATAACTTCCATTAGAAGTTAAACCGAAAAGAATACATGAAAAAACATATAACATACAAACATGTGTTATAATTTACAATTTCTTACATCAATTTAGTTACACTGGAGGGTTTTTGCTGGAAAATCAACACAGATTGCTCACAGCAACTAGTTGCATCCTATCCGCATCAGTTCCTGTTTAGTATCACCATCATGATTAGACCACGATTTTTATTTTTTTCCCAATTAACTAAGATGAGCAGAAATTGTAAGCTTCGTTTATTCCAAACAATGATGAAAATATAGGTACTTAAGGAAATATCAACCGATATATTGCAAATATCAGTAAATTTCAGAAAAAAATTCTTTATTTATGAACATGTAAGTCATTATTTTGTGAATACATATATATCAAACCAATCATGATAAATATTGAAGAAAGATCATAGCTAGAGTGCACATACCATCCAGCTCGGTATACAGCTTGTGCGAAGTGAGAAGTCAGCCCAAAATCCTAGCATTTGAAATTTGTTTCTGAAATCTTATAGTACAACAGCCCATGTTTGGTTCCTGAGAGCTAATTTGGTCCGGTACAATTTTCACCATGACCACCATCATACTGGAGGATTCTAAGCTTTCCTTCCTGCATTAAAGAAGAAAAGATATTAGTCGACCTTCATGGACCTTTATAAAAGAGGGGACTAGAACTACAGGGAAGATTTTCTGAGAATGTCAAGCAGACCTTGGTTCCATAAACCAGACCTCCCCCGGCAAAAGGATGGAAGCAAGCAACATTAACCTCATCTTCTGCACTAGGAAGTACTCGCACTAGTTCCATATCTGAAACTCTGTAAACCTGAATACATAAAGGGAAGAGAAAAATTATGGAGCTTGACAAAAACATCAAGAATGGCATTCACCATGTCAGAAGTAAAAATATCCTGTAACTTTATAAAAAAATTGCTCCACAGGCTTGTAACAATATATGTTTCTTTTCCAAATTAGAAGCATTATGATATGGGGGGGACCATATTCTTGATCTGGATCCCTCTCTTTTTCTTTATTTTCTTTTTTTTATTTATTATTATGGCAAGAAAATTTAGATTCTTTAGAAGCTTTGGTTGTTCAAGTGACATAAAACTCCGGTTTTGGTCCCCCCATCCCCAAAACAAATACTCTTTACTCATCCAAACAAGAGCAATGGATGTGAAGGTTTACCTCCAAAACAGTATAGATAGGTAAAGTTGTTTCCCCATCAAGAACTATACTTTTAAGAAGAGAAACATGACGTCGACCATAAGCAAGCAATATGTGCTCTGAAGTGGGTGAGAACTGCAGAAATGTCATCAATTGGAAAGTTTCAGCATATAATAAAATAAAATAAAAAAACTCAGAATATTTAACAAATAAAACCTGTATATTTTGGCATTTTCTAGAGACAGATTAAAATTGTTTCATTTTGATTAAATAGAACATTACAAGTGTCCACACAACTTATGTTAAATACAATGCCTGAACACAAAGGTCAGCTATGATAGCATTCATGCAAAGATGTATATCATATCAAGAAGTCTCTAGAACTCTAATGTCAAACTGTTCACCCTAAACACGGTAAACTTAAAAACAAGATGGAAATGAATGAACATAAAAGCTGACAACTACAGGCAACAGACCAAAATCCTTCATGGAAACTTTAGCGTGTGCATTCAAAATATTCTAGGTCCTCACTCTAAGGCTATACTCCAAGAACCCAGCAAATTTAATATTCAATAAGAAAAAAGTTGGTGCACACTAGATATTAAGAAAAGAGAATTTCTTCAATGGTCTACTTCAACTATGGCAACTATCATTTTCTTTTCCAAAACAAGTTACAATAGAAGATATTTCTTTGAGTTATGAAACTGACCTGGATTGAAGTCAAACAATGTGCAGCTCTGATGGCCCGTGATACAAGCACCTTGCCAAAGCTGTGGAAATTAAATGAATCATTTACTGCTGAAATTTAAGAAAGAAATCAACACATAACAAGAGTGAATTCAGGGTATAGAACTTTACGTTGCCTCTTCAAGGGAATATATCCGAAGTTCATAGATGACTTGGTGTGCTGAGATTGGATGCCGAGTAGGAGAAGTTGCAGCCCCAGGATCTTGATGGACTAGATTTTGTAATCCTGGATCAGCTTCTGTGTGAGGAAGTACGCAAGCAACACAAGCAGCTAAAAATCTCCCACAAGGAGAGAAATGAGCACCCATTTCACTGCACATGCACATGGAGACTACAATAATTATAATGTATGCATAAAGACACAATAGCCATAAATCCACATTAGACGCCTATAGAAACTCATAAATTAGACACTAACAGAAGTACAAAAACAAACAAAATGTAGAATACAGATGTTATAACATAAACATGTAGACACAATGGACAAGAAAGCAAAAAAACTTCTTGACTGTCGTGCATAATGCTTCAAATAAAATGCAATCAACTCACTGAAGCAATTCTGAGCTTGAGCTTCATGACAAAATATTTATTTCATAATGCAGCACAATGCTGAAAATAAAAATTCTAAATATCAAAACCATATATTCCCACATACCTACAAAGCACAGCATGGGGTATGGTTAAGCGACATCTTTCAGCAGAGAGGACATCACAAGGATTAGTTATATCATGTGCCCATAACCTTAGCTTCACAGTGCAGGGTAACTCTGCAGCTGCTGCAGCAGCCAATGATGTAGCAACTACAGACTCGATTCTACGAGTAATGAGTTGGGCATTGCCACCTTCGTGTAAGGTAATTGGAGTAGAACCATTCCCCAATTCAGATACAGATAAGTGTAAGTTTGGATAACCCATATGTTGTGCTGAATGTTCATTATTACCACCATTAAGAGAAACCATAGAGGAAAGACCAGCTTGGTTTTGGCCCATCAACCATCCTTGCAAAAAAGGTAGCCCCCAATAAGCACTTTCTCCATAAGGTAAAATATGATGAAGCTGCGCAACTTCGGTTAAGTTTACACCATTTTGACCACGTTCAGATTCTCCATTACCAGTAACAGGATCTACATTGGTAAAGTTTCCATGATGGCTTCTCCCAACAGGCTGCATCTCATCAGTCTCCATGGCATCAGATGTGGTCTCCAAACCACCAGTTACCATTCCTTCTGCAAGAAAACTGTCGGCATTATCTCCAGGACCAGAATGGGGTCCAGGAGTAGCCGAGAAGATTCTATGCATAGTCGACACCATGTTATCATTTCTTTCTACTGCATTTGCATCAGCAAAATTCACTTGCATGCTATTTAAGCCAACATTCTGAATAGTTTGCTGCGATTCAGTTCTTGAATCATCCATAGGAAATGATGGCACAGACAAGTACCGCAAGGACATAGGTGCAAATTCAGCAGCCAAGAGGCGGTCATTAGAATGAAAATTTGCCATAAAAACAACAGGAGGTGGATACCGCAAATAACCCAGAGATGTTGCTCTTGTCATCGAGGAATCTGAAGAGTCAAGATCATTGACCTGCATATATCAGTCCAATAATGTAATCGACAATTCAACATGATAGCTCAAGAAAACTGAATAAATAAGACACTTTGGAAAATTTACCTCAGCTGTTAAAAGAAACGGAGCACCATGTGGATGGAAATGAACTGCTCGAAGCGAACGCCGTGTCTTTAATACAATAGTTGGTGAAGCAGGCTCCCCGTTTTCATTGTAGCTCCATATGTATAACTGAAGCAGGATTTAATTGTTAACGCTATAAAATCTATTAACTCCAAAGGTTGCAATATCAAACAAACAAAATACCATAACAAAATTAAACTTCCAAGCATAAAAAGTTCGAAGTCAATTAACACCTTGTGACCCGATGCAACAGCAAGAAGTTCCCCTTTAGCATGGAAAGCAATAGATGCAATAGGACGATCTGTAAGGAAAACAAGCCCACAAAAATTCATTATGAGAACAGTCGTTCATGATTTTAAATACTAATTCCTACAAATCAAAACTATAGAGAATGAGATCCTGGGTGTTGAAATTACAGAAATCACAACGCCGTATACACTCTGATGTGTTTGAATCCCATAATCGAACTTCATGGTCCAAACTCCCGCTAGCAAGAATTTCTGGATGCAAAGGATGGAATCTAACCTGTAAAAGCTCTGTCAGTATTTCATAAGAGAGAGATATTCCATGTCCTTCTCATATGCAAATAAAGACATTGGTGATAAGAGAAAACTTCGGCCAAGAGATAATAAGTTTTAAGTTATATATACAACTCCACATCAATTGCCAAAGCCAAGGGCCAGAAGTTTATATTATCAATTCAATCATTTCATAAAGAGCACCTACCACAAAGTAACAAAAACTCCAGGGCCTTTCCAAATAAAGGATTTAAGGGTACCCTAAAATCAAAACAAAGAACCAAATCTGCCAGAAAAGAAAGAACAAACAACCATATCCAAACTGCCCACTCCCAATTCAGAGCAAGTGGCTTCAATTCAATTCTTAGACCCCAGGCCTATCTAATGCACACTAGACATAACCTAGAATAAAATATTAAGGAACACATTTCAATAGCAGCTAGATGAAAATATAAACATTGCCTCAAATGCAAAGAAAAAATTAACCAATAATGCCAAATAACGAGAAAATTAGGCCCATTATCAGTGGATCTATCTTTGTTTTATCCCACACTATTTAATTTTTCAGATTTTTATCTAGTATTTTCCATGTGAAAGATATTTTTGCCCTCACCTTCAAAAAACCAACCACCAACCAAAAAACTAATCACATGGCATTTTTTCTAATAAAGCTTCCTAAAACTGGCATTTTTAAAATTGCCCCAAATAACAAAGATTTATGCAACAAATTTTAAACCTACATAGCTGGAACAAGTAATCATTAGAGTTGTACTAAGCTTTTCAAAATGCTTACTTTTGAATTCAATAACCATGAGATAGGAAAATAACAAAAAGGGACCAAAATAATAAAAAGGCGCACAAACAAAACTTACCACCCATGGCGTCCTCCTATGACCACTCAAGACTTTTAAGCAACTACCAGTTTGGCAATCAATTAATTTTACAGTGTGGTCACCACTGCAAGTATAAAAATAATTCAACTTGAGTTTCAATTACAAACATAAGCTAAAAATTAAAGCTAAAACCATGGAAGCATACAATTAAACACTAAAGTAACTTACTGAGTAGAAGCAAGGGCACTGCCATCAGGACTGAATGCAGCTGCAATAGTTGACCTAGGTGGAGGAACTAAAGGGCAATACTTGGCTGATAAATGCCGAAGTGACTCTGCTTCAACCCTAATAATCAACCAAATATAAGATAAAAACAACAGCACAATAGTTTCAAATATAAACTAAAACTTGATCAGCATCCTTTTCATAAAAAAAATAAAGAGAATAAAACAAATGAAAGTACCAAGAAAGAAGCCCATGCTTAGAATCTCTTGATGGTTCACTTTGAGCTTGAGGCCCAATGAAAGAACCCGTATTCCTTTTGGAAGTTTCTCCCCAGTGTCTTCGGGGAATATGCTTTGTTCTAGGAGAAATTTCTCTTCGTGCTATCAAGCCAAAAACATTTCTTCCTCTGGGAAAGTTGGAAATTTAAATAATCAGAAAATAACCATCTAGTGCTCAAAAGCAGTACAATCTAGCTTCAAGGTGAATTGTTCATTGCACTCTAGATAAGTGCACAAAACAAGTATTTCGTAAGTGACACAAAAATCATGTATTTCTAATCTAAACCACCTAAATCCAACAAAGAAGATAATTTACAACGAACTTCAAAGTGAAATTTATCGAATTTAAACTCATTGAGCTATTTGTAAAAATAATAAGAAGAAAAACAGGTAGCTAGCTCGATTTCATCTAACTTTTCTACCATAAAACGAACACAGTCTAGTGTATTCTATAATTCAACTTCAGTAATAGTGAACAAAATTTGACGCATAATTAGATCAATAATTCGACGCACAATCTAGTGTATTCTAAAACTCTGAGATGCACAAAGGCAAAAACACTCCCAAAGTCCTGAAATCTACCAATCATCGTTATCAAACTCACCAAAAACGACCCCAAATCAAATTTCTAAACAGGAAACGAAATCGAGATGCACAATCAACAAACGAATCGAGAATTTCTAACCCGTGAGTGGAATTATCAAACGGCGAAGACGAAACCCGGTCCTGATCGAGAGGCCGTGAAGGACCCTTCTTCTCTAAGCAAGAATCCATGCTTTAGCGATGAAGAGAAGAAGAGAGAGAAACACATCCACAATTCGATTAGGTCAGAAATCTCGGCCTTTGAATTGGGGGAATTGACGGAATCTGAAGAAAGAGAAGAGAGTTTTCTTCAAATCAGCCCTTTCTCTCTCCTAGGGGAGGAGGAGGAGAAGAAAAAGGATTTCAGAATTCTCCCTCCCTTCGTTTCTCCTTGATCTCGTGTGGATTGTACGGCGACCAAAATTAAAGAGGATTTGGGGATTTTAATGATTTTTTTTTTTTTTACCGAATAACCCTTCTTGCTTTTAGAAAATTGGCCACCAACTTCATGTTATGTTGGTCAATTCCGCACCTCAATTCTTATTTTCCAAAAGGAAATTTTATCCTAATGCTATGTGGAAAAGATAGAGACCGTGAGAATTAAAATCCAATGAGTGAAAAGAAGGATAAATATTGGGTGAATCTAAATCTAAACATGATTTTGATGACTATAAAAATAATTTTTAAGAATAAGATTCTAAATTTTTTATAAAAATACATGGGGTTCATAAGACTAAAATATAATTATAAATAAAAGATGACAGTGTCTACGAAATTTAATAATGAAATAATATAAAAATAATTTTTTATGTAAAAAATGATTGAGATATTAATAATATAATATAATAGATGGTGAAGCATGTATGTGTAAGATGATATAATATGAAAGGATAATGTAAAAAATGGTGGAGTTCACAATAGTGGTGTAAATTCGGACCGCTCGACCTGTTTTTTTTCATGCTTTGACCAAATTCGGGCTGGGCTTATATTTTTTTCGTGCCAGGTCAGCCCAGTTATAAAAATATGAAGTCCAGCTTAACCCGTCGTACCGGACTGAAAACGAGCTTCTATTCGAGCCTTTAATTTGGACATTTTTTTCTTTCAAAAAATATGATTATTTATGTAATAAATTTTGTCTTCTTTGTGTTTTTTCTTTTTCTTTTTTGTTATTCTTTTTACACTTGTATATTTGTTTGTTTTAATTAATATAAATAAAATAATAAAAATGAAATTTATCTTATTACTTTAACTTATTAATCATATGTATAATTATTTGTATGTTAAACATATATAAGGAAAAAAATTGGGAACTAAAAGTTAGAAATAGAAATAAAATATAAATAGAATAATAAAAATAAAATTTATTTTATTATAATAGTGAATCATGGGAGATTAGTATTAGTATTACAAAGATATTAGTAAAAAAAAAAAAACAAACAAACAATGGTTATAACTTAAATAAATTAAAGAGACGGAAGATACAACATTGGAGTTAGTTGACAGTTCGTGAGGAAATTAGAGAGAAATAATGAAAATTGTGATGATATTAGAAAAGAGAGATGATGGTATTTATAGGAAAATTTTGAATTTAATTTGGTTGAAAAAATATGATATTTAATTTGTTGAAATTTGAAAATTTAGTAGTTTAGTAGGGTAGGGAAATGATGTATTTAATTTTGTTGATTTAATTGGTTGAAATTTGAAATTTTTAGGTGGTAAGTTGATAATTTTATAGGAAAATTATATATTTAATTTGGTTGATTAAATGTGAAATTTAATTGGTTAAAATTTGAAAATTTTAGGTGAGAAGTTATTTTTATAGGAAAATTATGTATTTAATTTGGTTGATTAAATTTGAGATTTAATTGGTTGAAATTTGAAAATTTTAAGAAGAAAATTGTTTATAAAATTAAATAAAAAAAAAAGTTGGGGGAGCCCATTTGGGCCACAAATATGGCTGAATTTGGGCTGGAAAACAGGTCGAAAACGGACCGGATTGACGGGCCGTGCCTACGGGCTTGATCATGAGGCCCAACCCGGCCTTTACCACAAGCTGTGTTAAGTACGAGCTCAATGTTATCATGCCGGGTCGGGCCTCTCCTCAAGCCTTCAATACTAAAAATAGGCTAGGCAAATTTATACCACTAGTCCATAAGATTTAATAGAATATGATAAATATTTAAAAAAAAAAAATTGAAAACATAATAAGATTCAAAAAAAAATTGGGTAAAGTCTCAAACGACTCATTATTTTTAAAATTATTATAATATCCACGTTATAATTTTTTTAATAATATTTTTTAAGAATAAAAATATTACTTAACAAAAGTAAATAGAGAGAGACAATTCTTCGCTCCTCCCTCCGCTCTTCTCTCTCCTTTAACTCCTTTTCTCTTCCTCTCCAACCAAATTAGTGCTTTTTCCTTCCACTCCTCTCCTTCCTCCATCTCACCCTCCTACAAAACACGCATAAAGGAGTACTCCTTTAGTGCTGCAATTATTGGTCCCTCCCACTTTTATTTTTCAATTTTTTTTACATAAAAAAGAAGGGTCGACACAAGACAAGACTTTCTAAGAGTACTATTCTCAGACCCATATATATACTTTTTATATTAAAACTCAAATGTTTTGTTCAAATTTGGATATATAACCAGACTGGAGATTGGAAAAAAGAAGAGCTATATCTATATACCAATTTCTTAACTATTAAGATTTAGACAAAACAACAAAGGGGTTAACTAGAAAAACAAACAAATCTGAAGATTTACAAACACACCAAAATTCGAAAAGGGCCATTACAAACTCCTGAAAGAATGACCAGTTAAAAAAAGGAGAGAATATATACCAAGACAAGAATTGGTTATCTATCAATTTAACTAAGCTTCTGGGATTTGCATCTTATCGTGCAAGCTAGAGCCCCAAATGCGGATTGTCTGATCGTCGCTTGCAGATGCCAGCATTTGAGGCCTCCTAGGATTCCAGCTAACACAGTTCACAGTCATTGAGTGACTGGACAAAACCTCGATTGGCTTTGAATTTTGCCGGTTCCAAATGAAGACCTGCTAAGAACATAATCATTAATCTTTCCAAGGTTCCATTTCTTCACTGGACAAAATGGATTGGTATCTGTGCCTATTACAACATAGACACATTTCTTAGAACTAGGAAGACTAACTTTGAATGAGAAATAAGAATACCTGTGTATTCTCACTACCACTAGCAATAAATTTGCTATTCAACCCACCAAAGCATGATCTTATCACATACTGGCTTTGCCTGTGGCCCATGTACTTCATTGGCTTCTCCAACTTCCCAGCGACATCCCACATGTGAATCTCCTGGCTGTTGACATTGACGATGAAGAACTCCCCGTCACCAGAAAGTGAAAGTGAGGTGATCGAGTGCTCTTCAGGAATGACCCGCTCAACATTTGTTCCCACATTTACAATACAAATTTCTTTACCTGAGAATATACAGATAAGATTTTGTCCGTCTGGTGTAACGGCAAGATCCAAAACTTTGGGCATCCTCGTCCCTTTCCATGCCTTTATTTCATTCCCATTACAATCCCACATGTAGATGCCCTTCTCAGGGTCAGAACTGCCACATACAAGTCGTTTGGAGTCGGGAAACCAAGCACACGAGCCCACAATGAAGTTCTCATCCCCAAATGTGTGCTTCAGTGTACCCGTTTCCACATCCCAAAGCTTGAGAACTTCCACATGTCCACATGAGAGCAACATAGTGTCGTCAGGGCTCCAGGCTACGAAGGATACTGGATTTTTATGACTACGTAATGTGTGTTTCTGTACAATTTTACCATCTTCCAATACCTAGAACAAAAACAGCAGAAATAAAATTAGAAGGCTTGGGGCCTGCTTAGGTTCATTTGTTTTCTGTCCTGTTATTGAAGACAATAATTCAGATGTCTCATTTTTTTTATCAAAACTAAAATCAAATGAAAAAACTCACACTTCGATGCTACATTCCAATAGAATACCCAAAACCAACTCAAACCATGTGGCAATGACTGCAATGTTATTGAATGGATTATGAAAATAATACTCCCATATTTTGCCAACATTTACACATAAAAGCAAAATTAGCTTAAAGTAATTATTAATTACAAATGCCATGAAATACAATCTGATTATACCTTCCATATAATGGCTGTGCAATCACTTGATGAAGAAGCCAAGTACTCCCCGTTATTAGAAAATTGTACAAACCAGACTTCATTTTTGTGTTCTGTCAAAATCTGCACCAGTGATGTGTAAGTGTCGAAATGTTTAACACACGAGGCAATAAGGCGTAT
>WUAT03171375.1:0-11966 GCA_010015005.3 Ulmus americana | reverse complement strand
TCTCGGGGGGGGGCCGTTGTGCCACCCCCTCTCGGACGTCGTGGGGGGGGGGGGTCGTGTAAAAAAGGATTGACAGGGGTTGGGGGGGGCCCCCCCCCCCCCCCCCCCCCGAGATACCTAGACAAAAGCATGGTTCAACTTCTGATGTGGATGATGACAATGATGACTTGTCCAGTTTAGATGGTGATGCATTAGATGGAGAAGATGGGGGAAGGATGAGGAAGTTTATCAAGATGAAGTACCATGAGTTCAACCCGAAGCATGATCTAAAGGATCCTTTGTTCTTGGAATAATTTTTCAAGATGTTGATACATTCAGAAAGGCTATTAGGGCACACATGCAGTGAATCATAGGAGAACAGTAAAGTTTGAGAAAAATGACCCTAACAGAATTAAGGTTGCTTGCAAGGCTACTATTTGTAAGTCTTGTATCTAGTTCATGGTTGAATGATAAGAAAACTCTCAAGCTCAAGACTATGACAAAGGAACATACTTGTGCTATGTTATTCAAAAATCGCTTTGTGAACTCCAAGATAATGGCAGATAAGTATGTGAATCAGTGGAGGAAAAATATGTAGTGGAATTAAAGTGGTGTATCCGAGTAGCTTAGGACTAATACCAATGTTGATGCTTCTATCTACAGCACTATAGGGCAACAAAGAAAGCTAGGGTTATGATTAAGGGTAGTATCAAGAAACAGAACTCCAAACTTTGGGAGTATTGTGCTAAGCTTAAGATAACTAATCCAAGGAATACTATGAAGATGCAATGAGAGATGGTACTAGGGAATGGAAATCCTCATTTTAAAAGATTGTACATTTGTCTTGATGGTTTGAATAAGGGCTATAAGGCAGGTTTTAGATCCATTCTAGGGTTGGATGGATGCTTTATCAAGGGTCAACTTGAGAGTTGTGGGAGTAGACCCTAACAACCAGATGTTTCCTATTGCATATGATTTGGTGGAGTCAGAATATGTTGCAATCTGGACCTGATTTTTGGAGCTTCTTGGTCAAGATTTAGGTATTAACAACTCTCATGTTATATCCTGGATAACAAACAAGCATAAGGGACTCATAGATGTCATTGTAGATTTTTTTTCCCCATTATGAATATCATCATTGTGTAAAGCACTTACAAAAAAACTTTAAGGTCCATCACAAGGGGCTCTTGCTAAAATAATGGAGGAGGCACTGTTAAATCAACAACACCAGTAGGGTAAGAAATTCTAAACCTTCAATAAGATTTTTTTTTTATTACTTATTTACATGTACTGAAATATTTGGTTTATCATTGCAGATTTGAGCAACAAATGAATGCACTAAGGGCTGAAAGTGAAGGTGCACACTAGTGGTTTTCTAACAAAGATCCAAGAAATTGAATAAGGGCCTACTTCAAAGAGACAATCAAATGTGACATTTTATATGTAGAAACATGTGTAAGGCTATCAACAACACTAGCAGTGTAAGAAATTTTAAAACTTTATTAGGATAAAAGTTTTGTCACTTATTTATATGTACTGAAATATTTGGTTTATCATTGCATATTTAAGCAACAAATGAATGCACTTAGGGTTGAAAGTGAAGGTGCATACCAGTGGTTTTCTAACAAAGATCCAAGGATTTGAATAAGGGCATACTTCAAAGAGACAACCAAATGTGACATGTTATGTAGTAACATGTGTAAGGCTATTAACTCTACAATTCTAGCAGCAAGGGACAAACCAATGATTATATTGATGGAAATAGTGATAAACTATCTCATGAAGAGGATGACAAGGAAGAGGGTTGAATTGCAAAAATAAAACCATCCAATTGCCCCCAAAGTGTTCAAGTATTTGGAGAAGGTAAAGCTTGAAAGTTCTTATTGCAATCCAATTTGTTGTGGGGGTAAGTCATTCCAAGTTAGGTGTTTTGACAACGACCAATTTTTAGTGGATTTGGAGACGAAAACTTGTGCATGCAGGAAGGGACAACTAGTGGGAATACCTTGCATACATGTTTTCTCTTGCATTAATTTGACTAACTTTGATGTCTATGATTACGTAGACCCATGCTATATGAAGGAGTCTGAATGTGCATAAATCCTGAACAAAATAATGAATTCCTTCAATTAACAACTTTCCCAGATCAAATTACAATATTTCACTCAAATCTTACACGTTGTCTCTATGAACCTAGGAAGCCTCAAGAACACTCTAAGAATACAGAAAATTCCTTAATTCTCATAAGAGCTCTCAAAGATTTCTCAGTCCAAAGTATAAAATAAGAATACACAAGGCATTCTTAGCTTTTTATGGCTAAAATCCTATGCCTTTAATCCTTTGCCATGCCATTCTCTTGGATGAATCCTTCAAATAACTCTCCTCCAGACAAACCTTACCAAGGATGACGCGAACAAACCTTTCTCCGGACAATACCTCCAGAAAGCCTTCATTCAATGCTTTCATTCGGCGTATTCCTTTTTTTGGTGGACCCTTTTGTTGGAAATAAAATGCAGTGGAATAGGATATTTTAAAAACTTATTTTAAAACATAAAACAAAGGATCCAAACTCATGTTGCAAAGTACAATAAATTATTTGAAGATCAATTACCTCTTGTAGCGCAGATAGCCTTTAGAAGCTCATCAACCAACTGGCCTTCTTTGTTATTCTCAAGCCACCAACCAACGTGAGCATGAGCACACCTTTGAAGGATTTTACAAGGCTCTTCAAGTAATTCTTAGATGAAAAATCACTCTAGATCTAGTAGTTCAATGCAAACTACGGGATCCCTAATTTTTCTCTACCTCACTTATTCACATTGATAAGAATTATTATTAATCTCTCTTTCATACGTATTCAATATATCACTAATAGATATATTATATAAGAAATTTTATCTCAGATTACACGTATAATTTTTTTCTATTTAATTAAATATGTCCATACAGAAAAATATCTAAATTAAATGAACTTATTTAATTTATGATAATATATTTAAATAAAATATCTCCCAACAAGATCTATAGTTCAAATTCAAATATTTGAACCAATTATCTCATAAAGATATTCTCTATTCAAATATACATTAATATATTAAAATTATCTGTATTAAAAATACAAATAACTCATTAATATGAAGTATGAGATCAGACTGGGCACTTGGTTTCCGTACGTGTGTTTCCGTATGTCCAGGCACCCGAAACTCGCCAAAGATGAATTCTTTGAGCCTTTGTTCATCAAATCGGCCGCTTAACCCTTATGGTTGTCTGGTTGACCTAGGACTACCATTCTAAGTATTGGTTAGGGTTATTTGAGCTAGCAAATGGACCCGCTGGACATATATAATCAAACTCCAATAATCATAGATAAATGGACTCTCAGCCAATTTCCTAATCAATTATTAACTTGGAGCTACTTCACTAAAAACTCAAAGTTGAACTCTTGATCATATATCGTAATTACGAAAGAACTATTATCATTTGGTCACGATCAATCATTCACGTATCATCCCCATATGTTATTCATATCAACTCGAGATCTAGTTCGTTAATCTCATCGATCATCTTTTTTAAAGTTCAATCATTCAATAACGAAAAATACATGTCTATCAAATAAACAGAATATCATTTGAACAACACATGCACAAACGGCTGAGCTCATTTAATTTCTATTAACCCAAATGATTCCTTAAAGAGGATAAGCTTAACTCTAGGTAGAGTCATGGATTCCATATCTATGAATCATGCTTTATCATTTACAAGTCATGCATCCAATATACATGAATAATTAACCTACTATCTTAGAAGTTGAATCCATAGTATATTAAAAGACATAAGTTGCAAACATAAAGTCATAATTGCATTTTAAGATTAAGATGCAATACATGCTTATGATTATTAAAGTAAATTGATTAAGTCAAACAAAAATGTTAAATCAATTTTACTTTAGGCCCAGCCTAATGCACATCCACCACCAAGACATACACTAATGAATCTATCTAGGAGACTAACTTCGATAGCCAATACAAGCTATCCCTCAATGGATTATAAACTCATAACAATCTTAACGAGAATAAGGCATCCAACATTATTCCATCAAGTGCGGAGCATGTATTTAAACTATATCATTGACATTGGATCCTTCCACATATGAACCCCTCATATGTCCAACTCAAGGTTTTCATTATATAGTTTATAACAACTAGTTTACTTATATATATTCAACAAATGAACATAAATATGACACAATTTAATAACCACAAAATAAAATCATTTATTACGTAATCAGAATGTTGTGAATACATCAAATGTATCTAATCCTAGGGCACACATTCTAGCACAAGGTCCATGACTCACCAAGGGGAGCCTACGACTTACTACTACTGAGCAGGGTCCATGACTCACCTAGCAGAGTCTATGACCCCCTATTACTGAGCAAGGTTCATGACTCACCGACCTGAGCCTACGACCCCCTGTGATTATTTTTTAGTTGGGGTACATATATTCCCCCCTACACACCCACACACACAAATTAAGCGAATGAGATGTATAGAGAGTTCGATTGCTTTGTTGTAGACTTAAAGCTTTACCAATCTGAATTTTGGATGAGCCTACTCACTTAATTCTAAACGCCAAACTTTGAATTATGAGAGATAATCAAATGCTCAAAAAAGGGTTATTTTATTAATGCTCTTTGTTTGCTTTTACATCATTGTAAAGAGAAAGCTATGCATAATATCTCCTAAGATGCTTAGCATTCCAAGGATTATTTATGTGTTTGCCATCAAAGTATCCAGTTCATAAACCTCAGGCTTTAACATGCCTCGAACTCTGTACAGTCCTTCCAAATTCGGACTCAGCACACCAATGCCTTGTTCCTTTGTATTTAGGAAGACACAGTGAAGGACTAGATCTCCATTGATAAATCAGTGCAGCTTGACTTTGCTTTTGTAGTACCGAGCAGATGTCTGCTTGAGTGCAGCTACTCGAACTTGTGCGCGATTTTATTCTCTTCAAAGAGATCAATTTTGAGAGCAAGTAGCATGTCATTTGATGCTTCCTCAAAGTTTTCTATTTGATAAGTAGGAATAGTTAACTCAATTGGAACCACAACATCTACTTCGTAGCAAAGCGAGAAAGGAGTTTCCCAAGTTGTCGTCCTAAAGCTTGTTCGATATGACTATAGTATAAGCAGCAGCTTGTCCGTCCAACTTCCTTTTAGCTTGGATAGTTTATTTTTTAGAGTTTGTTTGATCGTCTTATTGACTGGCTCGACTTGGCCGTTGCTATGAGGATGAGCCATTATCGAGAAGCTCTTTTCGATGCCAAAGTTATCACAAAAGTTCTTGAATTTTGCGCAGTCAAATTACGTTCCATGGTTGGAAACTATATTGTTCCATATTCCGAAGCGGCAAATGATATTTTTCCAGAAAAAATCAATGACTTTCTGGTCACTAATTTTGGCCAACGGCTCAGCCTCTACCCACTTTGTATAGTAATCGATTGCTACCACCGCATATTTCACTTGGCCTCGGGCCTTTGGGAGAGGGCCGATCAGGTTAATGCCCTACTTGGCAAAGGGCCAAGGGCTTGACACATAAGTGAGCTCCTCGGGAAGCTGCCTTGGGCAAGGAATGAAGCACTGACATTTTTCACAAGACCGAGCAAAGTATGTTGAGTCTTGCAAGA
This sequence comes from Ulmus americana, assembly GCA_010015005.3. Classification (NCBI taxonomy): domain Eukaryota; kingdom Viridiplantae; phylum Streptophyta; class Magnoliopsida; order Rosales; family Ulmaceae; genus Ulmus; species Ulmus americana. Next base: position 6,299 of record WUAT03171375.1, on the reverse strand, counting down.
TTGTTGGACAATAATACCCCATGTGAAAAACCTTATGGGCTAGTGTTAGGCCTCTAGAATGGTTGCTACAAATTCCTTCATGTACCTTGATTAAAACTTGCTTGGTTTCATCTTCTTAGAGGCACCTAAGAATTAGGGCACTAATCCCTCGCTTATACAAAGCGTTGTTCCTGAGGAGATACTTTGTTGCTCTAAGGCGTAGGCTTCTTTCTTGATCACGATCATTGGGGAGGACACCATCACGAAGATAAAAGATGAAAGGATCCATCCAGGAGGGTACTTCAGCCACCTGCGTAACCAGCTAAGTCTTTCCGATGCTTGGAGTTTTAAAAACTGTAATGGGCATAGTTTTGAGAAGATTGTCTTTGAGGCTGGTTGTTAGTCGACCTAGGGCATCAGCATTTAAATTTTCCATCCTAGGACTCGAGTGATAACTGCTATGTCAAACCGTCCCAACAGTTCTCGGACTTTCTAAAGATAAGCTGTTATTTTCTCCCTTTGGATTGGTATTCGGAGTTGATCTGATTGACAATCAATTGGGAGTCACTGAATATTATCTAGTACCGAGCATAGACTTTTTCACTAGTTGAAGGCCAGCGAGCAGTGCTTCATATTCTGCTTGGTTGTTTGTAGCTTTGAAGCTGAAGCAAAGGGCACAGCTCAGCTTGACATCCTTAGGGTTAATTAGAATTATTCCTGCCCCAAAGTTGGATTATGTCGATGATCCATCCATAAACAAGATCCAATGCACAGCTAGAGCTGGGGGGTAGTCCATTTCTCGGTGATAGGTCATCTGATCTGTATGTAAACTTGGCAAAAAAATCAGCGAGTGTTTTCCCTTTAATAGAAGTCCTTGGCTTGAACTGGATGTCAAATTCACCCAACTCAATTGCCCATTTTGCTAGTCAGCCTTAAACTTCTGGCTTTTGGAAGACTTAATTTAGTGGGAACTTGGTTGGGACAATGATGTTGTGTGCCTGGAAGTAAGGATATAACATCCAAGTAGCAACAATGAAGGCTAAGGCTAGCTTCTCCATCTCTGGGTAGCGTTTTTCTGCATCAAGAAGGGATTTGTTAGTATAGTAGATTGGCCACTATGATCCATCATCTTCCCTTAGCAACACCGAGCTGACCACTCCCTTGGAGATTGCTAGGTACAAGATTAGGGATTCACCATCATGAAGCTTAGACAACAAAGGTGGTCACCTAAGATACTCCTTTAGTTCTTTGATAGACTACTCGTATTAAGCCGACCAGGAAAAATCTTTACCCTTTCTGAGGGCTTTGAAGAAGGGCTGGCACTTGTCGGTGGCGTGAGAGATAAATCTGTTTAGCACAGCCACACGGCCAATCAAGCTCTGCATGTCTTTCATCTTTCGTGTCGCTTCCATGTTAAGCAAGGCTTGGATCTTAGTAGGATTGGCTTCTATTCCTCGATGGTTAACCATAAAGTCGAGGAACTTTCTCGACCAGACTCCAAATGTGCACTTGATCGAATTCAGCTTCATTTTGTACTTCCGAAGAATTCTGAAGGCCTCCCTCAGGTTCTCGATGTGTTGCTTTGCCTTGAGGCTCTTCACCATCATGTTATCAACACACACCTCCACAGTGTGACCAATTTGCTCTTTGAACATCTTCTTCACTAGCCTTTGGTAAGTTGCACCTGTGTTCTTTAATCCAAAAGGCATTACATTATATCAAAATAGACATTGGTTAGTAAGTAAGGAGCAATGCCTCAGAATAAGGAGGGTGAGTATGGCACAGAGGGTGTGCTTGAGATGGTGAAGGAGTTGGTTGATGAGAGCAAGAATAAAGAAGTTGAAGAATATACAACTGTTAAGGAGGTTGAGGTAGATATTGAAGTGGTTGGGAAGAAAGATACTGAGGGTGGGATAGAGCATGTAACATATGTAAATAAAGCTTAAGAGAATACAGATGAGAAGGAGTTGATGGAGAAAAAGGAAGATGACGACGGTGAAACTTGGTTAGTCAAGATAAACGAAGATTCAAAGCCAATTTAACTGACCAAGTCTGAATACCTTCAGAAACACCCTTTCAGACGACCCCAAAAACCCAATCCAAACCTATCTGATGGCCCATAGAACCTTGATGGGGAGGGCAAGAAGAAGGTCATCCCAGTTTTTAGTGACCTTAAGGCTCCAATAGATGTATCTGATTTAAGGGAGTTCAAGAATTGGTACGAAAAAGCTCATGTGCGTAGTAATCCATAAGTATTTCATTCTATGTGAAGTGAATTCACATACTTCATTCTACATGTGTTTGGTGGCATTATATAGCTTGTGCTATTTGTAATTAATGATAACATGCATTCTTGAAACAAGAAGGATCCCTTTCCCAAGAGTGGTGATTTGGGGTGGCCGAAAGATGTGAACTGGGACATATGGTTGTAACGAGGAAAGCTTTTTTCTATGAGATTTATGAGCCTAGTGTGTGGTTAATGGATGAGATAATAGTAAACTGAACACATTTAATGTATTTTGTGTCTTATCATTTTATTCATTTAATTTGTTATGTTGTGTATATAAATTTGGATTAACTTGTACAGGAGATTAATGTCATATAGTAATATATTCGGGAGAAACATCATTATAGTCGGTCTGTGACAATGAGAAGGATCACCATAGCGGACACCCACTTTCAATCTTACTTATGTGCACAGTGGGCCAAGCATAGAGATTTTAAAAGTAAAGAACAATTTTTTTTTTCTTTTAAAGATATAAGATTCAATTTATATATTCTACTTTTATTTTATTTATTTTTGTGAAAGGCAATGAAATTATTATAAATAAAATTTATTTATTTAAGATTTTGTTTATTTTTCCTAAAAAAAGGTTAGTTTTACATTTTTTTTAATTAATCTATATTTTAACTACTATTTTAAGTACATAAAAATGGTAGTTAAATGGCCTAAAATATGGGTGGAAAAATTGGTGCTAGAATTGTGATTTTTAATTTATTATTATTTTAACTACTGTTTTGAAGCTATGAAAAGGGTAGTTAAAAATCCAAAAAATAAGGGGGAATATTACCACCAAATTACAATACTTTTTAACTATTGTTTTATAAAACACTAGTTTAAATTTTATCATCCAACTATATCACTATTGTTTTATTTATACCCATAGTAAAAACAACAACACATATAACTACCATTTAAAAACAGTAGTTAAAAATTTCTTATAACTACAGTTTTTTAAAACCCATAGTCTTTTACTTCAGATGAACAATACCTCACCTTAAAACCATAGTCGTAACATTTTACTACTGTTGACTTTAAAACAGTAGTTAAAAAAATTAAAACAGTAGTCTTTTTGCAGTTTTCTTATAGTGATCGTATTTTTAAGAAAACAAGAGTATTGAAAGTTACCTCTTTGCTTGACCAAGACGAAATTCAAGATTTTCTTTTTTCATCTAGGTCCTTTTGGTGGTTGTAGAGAACCTAAATTACAACATTGGCAAAGCAAAATAAAGATTCTCCACAATCAAAGAGAGTGATTAGACTTTAGCATTAACAAGATATTGATATGGCCACTATAGATTTAAGTGATCGTAATACTGGAAATAAAGTGGACTATGTAATTTAAGGCATTTAGTGACTACTATATTGCATCAATCCGTCTGCAATTACAAGACAAATAAATGATGATGATATAATACTAAAGTTAATAATTCTGTGGAACTAAAGTTCAAAACAATGGCCACCATCCAAAATAAGAAAAAATAATAATGTAATAGGAATACTTACAACTCTACTAATTTGCTCAACTTCGTGTATTCAGAGGGGATGTTCCCTTTCAAATTCATACCAGAAAAAATTGACTGCCAAACAAGAGGTACAAAAAAAGTGGTTGTGATTAGATTGGATATATTTTGACTTTAAAGACTTATAAGTCTAGGTGCATGATACAAACTAAAGTTCTACTTGTCTTTTGGGTCTCCTGTCCTTTTTTGAGAGAAAATTGAACACCAGCTGCTATGTACCAGATTTTGCAGGGTTACTTTCATCCCTAGGAGCAAGCAATTTCAAAATATTGTTAATCTAAACTGACCTTCTAAAAGTGTACATCTACAGCATCACAAACTCAATTTGTTGTATCAAAGGAAGATGTTTGCAGTGTCTCCATTTTCCACTACCTTCGACCTCTAAGAATAAATCAGGTAGAAAATGGCATTTGTATTCATAATAATCAACCATTATAAATATACAAAAGTCAAGTTGTGGAGTCCTACAAATAAGGACATTATCTGCCACAACTACATGAAATGGTACAAGTTCTAATAACCTCAACTATAGACTAGGCATGTGCTAAAGACTTGTTCTATCTACTAAAGACTTGTTCTATCATGCCCCCGCAAGTGCAAGCCATTCGACATAATGTTAAGCTTGGAATGGTGTGTTTGAAACTCCTTTTTGGATAATGGTTTCATAAGAGAGTCAGCCAACTGATCAGTAGTATGCACATGAGAGACACGCAGTTGATGTTTGGTAATCTGATCTCAAACGAAATGGAAATCAATGGCAATATGTTTCATACAAGAGTGGAAGACAGGATTGGCACATACATAAATGGCACCAACATTATCACAGTAGATTGTTGGAATAGTAGGAAGAGTAACACCAAGTTCATGAAGCAATTGTGTTAACCAGTTGACTTCGGCTATAGTATAGGCAATAGCTTGATATTCTGGTTTGATAGTGGATCGAGCAATAGTTGGTTGCTTCTTAGAGCTCCAACTAATGAGATTTGGGCCAAGAAAAATTGCATAGGTAGAAGTTGAAGAAAAATTGTCTTTATTACCACCATAATCAGCATCGGCAAAGGCATGAAGGGCTAAGGAAGAATGACAACATAGAAGCAAACCATAGTCGACGGTGCCCTTGAGATAGCGAAGAATTTGTTTAGCAGTAGCCCAATAAGCAGTAGACAGCCAATGCATGAACTGAGAAAGTTTATTAACAGCAAAGGTAACATCCGAACGTGTAAGAGACAAGTATTGGAGAGAGCCAAGTACTTGCCTATATTCGGTAGAATTATGAGCAAGAAAGCCATTGTGAAGTAAAAGAGACTGTAGAAGACATTGGAGTAGAGACATCCTTAGCTTCGGTCATCTTAGTTTTGGCAAGGAGATGTTGAATGTTTTTGTGCTGAAAAAGATGAAGACTTGACGAGGTGCGAGAACCTTCAACACCCAAAAAGAAACTGAGAGGGCCCAAATCTTTTAGAGAGAACCGATGTAAGGTGTTGAATACCAAATTTAGTAAGTGTATGAGCTAATGATTGATATTCACCACCCCCATTAGTGTAAACCGTCTTAATGTTTGTTTGGAAAAAAAAATTCAATTAACTGTTTAAAGCGCTCAAAAATAGTGGGAACCTTATATTTGGCTTTAATATAATAGAACCATGTATATTTGGTAAAGTAATCAACAAATATAACATAATAGCGAAATTTATCCATTGAAAGAATTGGAGAGGGGCCCCAGACATCAGAATAGATAACTTGAAAAGGTGCATGACAGGGAATGGAAGAAACATGAAAAGGTAATTTGTGACTTTTATTACAAGAGCAAGAATCACAAGGAGATGTAGATTTTGGAGTCCCTGAAACAGAAATTTGATGATTGGCAAGAATCTTTTGTTGGATGGGATGAGAAGGATGACCGAGACGGCGATGCCACAAGTCAGATGTGGTGATGAGGAATGTGGAAGGGCGTGGGGTGGATGGTGGAGGCGGTGTCGGCCATTCATATAAGTTGTTCCTACTCCGGCCTCGTGCCAAGGATGCCCCCGTACTCAAGTCCTTCACAAGAAAATGGTGAGGAAAAAATTCAACAGAAGTGTTATTTTGGCGACAAAATTGGGAAACAGATATAAGATTTTTTTTAATAGAAGGGGCACATAAAATATTGTTTAAAGCAAATGTGTTGGTTGGTGTAACAAGTGTAGAGGATCCAATATGAGAGATAGAAATACCATTGCCATTGTCGACGATAACATCTTCATTCCCGGCATAGTTGGAGTGCATGGAGAGATTTTGCAGGTCGAAGGCAATGTGATGAGTTGCACCGAATCAAGAACCCAATTGCTAACAGAAGAATCGAGGTTGCTAGTGATCAAATTAAATTGTGTCCAAGATTGTTGAGAAATTGGTTTGGGCTTTGAGAGGCAAACTTTGGCTGTGTGGCCTACTTTATCACACAGTTGACAAACTACTCTAGGTTGTCCTTGCTGAAAATTAGGCCGCCAAGAATTAGAGAAAGGGCCAGAATTGGAGTT
>WUAT03171265.1:0-11966 GCA_010015005.3 Ulmus americana | reverse complement strand
TCCATTAATTTGGCATGACACGTGAACAAAATGGGTCGAGCCGAGCATAGCACGAAAAAAAAAAAAAAATGGCACAACTTTTTACATCGTGTTGTAACAACATATTTACACCACCCTTTTTTCAAAAAAAATAATTACAATAAATTTGGTATGAATTTTTTTTCTTTCAAAATAGTAAATATTTAGTGAATATTTTTTAGGCCATCAGTATTTTGGTTTATTATAGTATTGAATTTCTTATTCATTTTGGTATAAATTTTATTTTAATTTTTCAAAAAAATTTGTTAATAAAAAAAAAATACCCAATTGAAAAATTAAATATTTATTAAAAAAAAACTATTATATTAATTTAGTAGTTAATTAATAAGGAAATTGAATATACACTCAACTGTTGCCATTAAATATATCAAATGGTTTGAAGTTAAGAACAAGTGCCCATGAGAAGAACTCAACACTAGTCCTCTGAACTTTAGCAAAATAATCATTTACAATACACAAATCCATCGAGAGTAACCAATATGCAAATCATTTTTCCGGCTTTCTATGTATGAACATTCATATTCAAGAGTTTAACAGAGAAGTTGCATTAAAGTAAGAACATTGCCACAAGTGACAAATTCACTATTGATTACATAGTACCTTACACAATTTACATATCAGCAGTTATGCTGTGTATGAACATGTAAGAATCTACCCTATTTTCTATTTCCCTACGAGCTTCTAATTAAAAAGAATGTACCATGAATACACAGTTTTTTTTTTCACTACCCTTGTTCAACTGTGAACAGTATATTACAGTTCGAATATCCGAGAGGAGGTAAATTTATGGCTGCATTTTCGCAATACCCTATATAATGGTACAAACTGCAAATTTTTACCTTTCAGTAGTGAACTCAGCAGTCTGATGATTTCCATAGTTATGAGCCACGTCGCCATTTTGTAGAAATAGTAGTAGAACACCTATAAGCTCAGAAAAAATGAGCCATTGACCAAACGAAACTTGTATTATAGGCGCCCCAACAACGCGTTCGGATATATCAGAGAGTATGATTAACCAAATCCAATAGTCACTACTGGTCCCCAAGATCTGATATAACTTGAGGAACTCTCGGTTTTGGCTGATACACCTTCTTCACTTGCTTCTCATATGTTCCAGCTGATGTAGTTTCCTGTGGTTTAATATGCATTCCACCATTAGTCACTTCTTTGTTGATCCACTTAGGAGGTGGTATTGGAAGTGCACTCGAATACTGTTGGGGTGCGTGTGGTGAGTTACCAAAGTTTGGCATTCTTGGTGACATTGCTGCAGGTGACCTCATCCTCACATTTTCTTCCATTGTCAAGCTAGACATCCCGGCCCTCAAGTTGCGATATTGGTCTTGATTATATGTTCTATCTTGTGCCCTGAAGTTTTGTCTGTCCCCTTGAGCACCATTTGAGATTGGATATCTAGGCCTACCCATGAAGCCCTGAGGATTGAAGGAATTATCATAGTAGTAGTTTTGATCTTGACGGTATCCCCTCTCATACCCTGAGGGTCCAGCTGGTCTAGGTCTGCTTCCTGGATATCCTGGGAAATTTCGATATGGTGCTTGCTCCCACATTCCAGAGGATGAATCATTAGATTTAAGATTTAGAGTGTTCTTGACAAGACGATGCGCTGCTTCTCCCAACATGTGGCCACCTATTGCTCCAGGTACTTGTGGTCTGTAGAATCGATATGTCACATTAAACACACACCTTTCTCCAAAAAGAGTTGGTAAAATATTAAGATAAATATCATTCTTCAATCTGTTCGCTCTATCAACTACAAACCCAACAATTTTTTAAAAGCGAAATCATTTTTCTAGTCTTCTCTTATGATGCCATTAAGAATTGTGGAAGGTGGAAGTACTACCTTACACATAACAGCAGAAAAACCCAAACTATACATCAACACTGGATGGTTCTGATGCAATATCCTGGACAGTTCAAATAATAATGCAAAAAACTAAAACAGAGAGTGGTAGAAATGTATTCTTACCTTTCCCTTTGCTGCCGACGACTATTGTCTTCATGCCATAACGTAGGGAATGGTTTGATATCTATAGGCTTTAAAATCTGCAAATAAAAATTATTACACCCCGACTTAAATTGAGATATGAGATAGCATTAAGCATTAACAGCAAGAATGAAAAAAAAAATGGCAGTAAACAAATGTTTGTGCAGAAAATAAAATAAGATACACATGTATAATTCTAGCTGAAATTAGCTACGGATGGAACAGCGATTTCTACAGGAAACCTACCTTGACAAAAGCTCAACTAGATACATACTTGTACTACATAAGGAAGATCATGGCAAGCCAAGTGTTCTACAGCCATCTGATGAAATCTTAATTTAACATTCTCACATACCAAGGGGTCCAGACATGACACATATATGTTCCAAGGAAACCTCTGACCGTAGGACCAATAGACTAGAACCCAGAAAAAATAAGTATTAAGAATATTTACAAGCCAGAAAAACATTGATACCTTTTTGGGCATGACCACAACCTTAGGAGGTTCTGGGATGTGTCTATGTGCAATAGGATTAAGATAGGCGACATTACTGCAAACAAAAATACCCAATATGAATATGCTAAATATTTTCAATTTCTCATACAAGTATAGTAGGGGAACTTACAACACTTGGTTATACTCTATGTCCGGCAATCCTCTGAAAGGAGAAGGGACCCTGGTTTTCATCCCACTCCTCTCGCACAACCAAAGGTACCCATTCATTCCACCACTGCCAAAGGTCAACAGCAGATACAGATGGTAAAACAAGAACATGATTAATTCTACACACCAAGTATTGAAAGATGCTTTTTCAACCAAAAAAAAAAAAATACTGAAATATGCAAAAAATAAAACCTCGCATGTGTGTCAATTGCCCAAGCATATCTTGCATGTGGGGGAGTCTGATGATAAAGTTGGTAGTACAAATTGATTTGTGAAGCCAAAGGATGAGTGCGATATACATAAAGCAAATCATGCATCACACTATTTCGTAACTGCTCTTGCTCCTGCATATACCAATTAAAAATGTGTGTGAGAATTCATGGTACATGACATATTTTAAACAAAAAAATTCAGCTATGTTATAGGAGCTCTTCTTCCAGACCGTTAAGGTGCTTTCAAGCTTCCTTGTTGCGGCTTGTAATTTCCTCTCATCAATGAATGGCAATTTGGCAACTCCCTGACTTCCACAAAAAGAATTTAGTGTGACCCGTATTAGCTCATAATCATCCAAAAACAAGACAATAATCCATATCAACAGAGAACTCTACCTGCCATGCAAAACGCTTGCCATTCATGTCAATCTCAAAATCTGGAAAGAAAAGACAGACAAACTAAATCCTGTTGAAAAGAATACACTTTAAACAATAAAATAATCAACACTCAAAATTATTACCAGAAGGATAGAATCCTTTTATAGGTGACAATGGATCAACCATCAAGTTTCTGTATTTCTCAGGCAGAGCATTCGAACTGTGACAGGAAATAAACAAGCTCATCCATTGCCACAGGCAGTAAATATCAAATAGATATTTTCTATTCAATAAATGTATATAACTTCAGTTGAAAAGATAAGAACCTTGCAGCTGGTAAAGTTCCCATAAGCTGATCAAAGGGTTTAAATGGCTCCCCCAAGAAAAATGTTATTTCCAGCTCAGGTAGATCTTTTAGATCAGAAGCAAATGGTGCATAATGATATGGATAATACCTGAAACAAACTGTAGACAGTCATATACATAGTTGTTTTACTTGCATTGAATATCACTGGCACAAGGGGCTAGTTCATTGGGTCAGTACTCTGGGGTCATTTGTCAGACAACCATATTAGAAATAAATATATCATCATATCTTTAAGTAAAAAAATTTAATTTTAGAAAAAATGAAGATAGACTGTAAACATCAGTTTTGCCTACAAACATTTCAACAAACCCAGTCTAGTTCTCAGAAGATCACTTGAATTTCAAAAAAATCATAACCAGTTCCACAGACCAATATAAAAACATTTGAGAGGACAAAAGAATTCCTAGGATGGAATAATTCAATTGATCATTAGACGTTGACAAAGAACAAGGATATCTACAAATGGATTTTTATTTACTTCAACAAAAAAAATAATAATAAAATAAAATAAAAGAGTAGATAAGATCTAGAAGGAAAAGGGTGTGAAAAAATTTCCACTGCCAATCAGGATAACTCACCATTGCCAGGAGCAAACACCTTGGTAATAGTATCGGCAGACCCAACATAAGCCTTCTACATACTTCAAAACCTGCAAACATATACATATTAGCAGCCTGACAATATATTCTATTTAAAGATTACAGCATAACAGTATTTCATGCCATTATATGTATAAATGAAGCCTTCATTTTGACAACCAGAGTCAAATATCATACAGATGGCTGGAGCTTAAACCAAATCCAGAGCATCAAGGTAACAGACAAAGCAATAGCAGTTTATGAAAAGGTGAGGTTATGAAGAAAAGAATAATAAAAGTTGTGATTATAAAAAATAACTAAACACTTGAAATCCACAGTTGTTGATTAAAATATCTATTGACATGAAATTTTATAAAATTTGAAAGTTGGAGCTAACCGTGTCTCTTCTAACTTTTTCAATGTCCTCCGGCGTTGAAACCTCAAATTTCTCAGCATAATATCTTTCTTTGTACCCAGGCTCCCCTAACTTAACCTGAAAGGAAGAAAATAGGTATTAAAACAACACACTTAAAGAGAAACCATTACTTCAGCCCATATGAAACTTGGCCTGCTTGGCCCACCCATTTTGCAGACCAACAACCAAGTGGGCCCCAACAACTACAAATGGTTGATCGCAAACCTCAATCAAGCTTAGACATAAGAAAAGCAGCGCAAGGACCAAAGACTTATTGTATCCTCAAAGTTTTCAAGACTAAACAGCTCAAAATAAGTTTCCCAGAAAGAGTACCTTTTCCAAATATGTAAATGTAGTTTAAAACAAAAACGCAGTAAAGTTTATCTAGACAATCGAAGGGCAGCAATAACAAAACTGCTAATCATCTTTCATGCTAGGAGAAAAGTTCATGGCATTCCTAGAAAGAATAAGAAATAGAGTTCATACAGTAGTATCAATTCCTTGATTTTATAAATCATTTTCTGCAGAAATATGAAGGAAAACACATATAGAGTCATCTCAGTTGCCCACAGATGACAAAATCTATGACACCTCAACAAAGATCCTCTGGCCTCTAATGATTATTACTAGCTAAAAGCATTTCATCACTTCCTAAGACACCAGCATTATAGACATTCTGTACTCCCTCGTTAAGTTCAAATCATATGAACAACATACATGAATTCAAGTACAATATTTAAACAACAGACCTTATCTACCACTGGAGCTTGTTGATCAACGACTGAGTCTCTTCTGACTCCAAGTTTCATATCCCCATTATTCTCCATAGCCTGCCTATTCTCCATGGCCTGCCTATTCTCCATGGCCTGCAAAGCAGTTCACAGATGAAGAAAATTGTCTAGTTCTAGATAAACAATCAAATAATGTGGGTCTGATGGCAAGAATCTAATAAAATAACACAATCCATGAAGAAAGTTAGTAAAACTAATAAATGAAAAAAGGAAAAATATTGCTTTATTATCAGGAAAATAGCACTTGGGACTCTGAAATTCCACATTTGAAAGTTTTGCAAAACTGACAGTAACAATCATTGAATACAAATTGGAGGAGTTAACCCTCCGTTGACCAATGGAATATGAAATGCCCAGTATGCCCATTTAAATGATTTTGCGTTTAGATTTAAAATTAAAATTCAAAATTAAACACTTTATCTTTATTACATTAATGTTTGGTTATAATCAGAGTTTTCCCAGTGGTATTTTATTTTTCCCTGTTTAATTTTAACAACACGGATAACAGTTCTGAAATCCTTTGTCAAGACTCATTTCTCTTACCCACGCAATGGGGCATTCCAAGATTTGAATGCAGGTCATTGCACTACCAAAGCGAGAATCATACCACTAGATCAAATGGCAAAAAAAATAAGACCATATCTGTATAATTTTATTAAGATCTTGCATTTTATAAATAGTTGATTGAATTGATTCCGACCTCAGGTTTGAGCTCCTTTATAGCCACCATAAACTCAAGTTCATAGGTCCGGTCCAGTTCCAATTTAGTAGCCATATATCTCAGGCGTGACAGAATAAATACTATTAACAAAATCAAAAGTGACAATTGTCTACATAAGTCAAATAATCACCAGCAATATAGAAAAATTGGAGTAAATTATTAGATGTTTTGACCAGACCAATCAACCCATGGAAAAAAAAAAAATCATCCTAAAAGAATATCAAACAGAGTAAAAGTTGCATCAATGGAAAGAATTTTTTATTCTATTTCCATTTCAAAAATCTTCAACGTTAATGAATTTCTGGCAAGGGAGAAATAATGCTACCTAAAATGACATATTTGTTATGCCACAATAGTACAATATATGAAATAGCAACTATAATTATGCTTAAATAGGTCTTCTATAATTATACTTAATAATACCAGCTGCATTTCTTCAATAAATAATCCATTAGGTTGAAAATCAAAACAAACAAAGAAGGAAATAGTACTAAAATCACAGGAAAAGCAGGTACCTGCTGAATTCGACCCCGCTTCTGAAATATTTGGTCTTCATGAACAGCAACGGACTGAATAAAATGCTCTACTCTGTCTAATAATACCTGCAGAGAAAATTGACAATTTGACACAAGTACTTCAGTAATAAGGTCCAACCTGATACCATAAGCCTCAAACCAATCAGCCTAGTTCCTATACATATCTGAAAGTATAGTGGACTCTTGAAACCTTGAAGTATGAAATGGAAATAGAATTCCAAGCAAGAGAAAGAAGCATGTACAAGAAAAAAAGAAAGAGACTATGGAGGTATCTTTAGCTAGTTCAAGCAAGGCTAATATAATTTCTAAAGATCCAGCCAAGTAAACACCGAAATTCTGTAAGACCGAAACCAACAAATTCAAAAATCACCATGATCAGATAGATCAAAGCTGTATCTCAAATATAAACAATCTAGAGAAATAATGATTATACTGGTAAGTATAAAAAATCACCATGATCGCATAGAGCGAGCTGAATCTCACATATAAACAATCTAGCTAAATAATGATTATAATGGTAAGTATCCAAGCAATTATTAGCATTATATCTTCATGCATTGACTTATGTTAACACGTAGTGCAATATTCTAAATCATGCTGCTCATTTAGAATATCATTTGTTTCTTCTATATATTAGGAAGCAAAAGTAGACTACCCATATATTGATAACTGAAAGAAAGAAAGAAAGAAATAAAAAGGGTTTTTAACATATTGGTACCCTGTAGTGTCAAATTTTAAATTTTGGTACCCTCAAAGATGGGTTTGTGGAAATGAGGTACTCTGACTTATCATGAAATGACCAAAATACCCTTAAAATAGTTTTTTTTTTTTTTGGTTAAGTTTTGTTTTTATTTTATTAAACCTTTTAAATTTTTTTCTTTTTTAAATGTTTTTTATTTTTATTTTTGAATTATTTTCTATTTTTAATAAAGGGTATTTTTGGAATTTTATAAAAGTACCCAGAAACCCATCTTTGAGAGTACCAAATGTAATTTTCAGAACTACAGGGTATCAAATGTTAAAATTTGAAACTACAGGGTACCAATATGTTAAAAACCCTAAAAAATACAGCAAATAAAAACTTGTAAGAAATAATTACCTCACCAGCATCAGTTAGGTAACCACCCATAGCAGCAAACTCATTCCTATAAACATGCATCAATAAATTTATGGCACCCTGAGGCAGTAAATAATTTAAGTTAGCATGATAATAGAGAAGGTGGTCTGCAAAAGGGAAAGAAGTAAAGGGAGAATGCAGGGATGTAAGACAATAAGAAAACCCGAAGAGTATAGTTTTTTAAATATGTAACTTGTAGAAAGAAGATTGACTAAATAATGACTGTACATAAGCAAACAATGTTGTAAAACAATGGGGTGCCTCCCAACCACGTACCTCCCTGATCTCCAATGTAGGCATATGCGGAAGAAAGTCATTGCCAACGAAAAAACAAAGAAAGACAAAATCATCCACTATTCGTTCGAAGTTAATGTCAAATGGAGGGTTGGGAATATCCAACTCGTATTGCAGATATTCTCGCAACACCCAGACGTTAAGAAACTGCACACAAAATAAATTATTTCAGATTTGAAGAAAAGCAAAAACCAAGATGAGAGAATCCAGAAGCTACAGCATGTGCCAACCTGATATTTCTTTTTGTGAATTGGGGTTTCATCTACCACATTCCAATCCAATGGCCCATCGGGCTTCCCACGACACTCAGCTGCAAGATGACCAACTTGGCCACAATGGAAACACTTTTCCTGTTGTCCGGGCAGAGTAATCACCTGAACAACCAGTGGAAAAATTATGATGTCAAGCACTAGAAATAAACAGGTAAAAACTATAAAGGGTGTTCAAAAGACAAGAAAACCAACCTCTCTTAGTATTGAGAAATGAACCTCATGAGTTGCTAAAGACAGCATTATTAAATCAGCATCCTGATTAAGATAATTCAATTAATTATATAGAAAATAGAACTATACAATTAAGGAAATATAAAACGCAGAATATATGGCAAAAATCATATTAAAAAATACAATCTACTCACCAAACCATATAGACAATGCCGTGTGTTAGGATCAAAACCAGGAAGGTTACGTTGCAATCGAATGTAAGACATGATTTTGTGTTCTCCCTCACCAGGAACATTTGAATCAGAAAGAATTACCTTCAAATAATCACCAATGCATCCGCATAAACAAACTTAGCGAAATAAAGTATCATGAAAACAATAAGTATATGAAGAGAGTATCGAGAAGGGATTACTCCACAGCTAAGGAATTATCCGATCTTGAAGGAATAGGGAAGCGATAACTAAATAGGATATCTCAGACAAACCTTTGTAGACCACCAGCCACGGTTGTGATTTAACCTACTTTGTATGTAATACTGAAGAGCCACCGAAAGCACTGCCATAAATTGAGTGCCAGGAGTAATAACATTTGAGTCAGAAGTTTCAGGTTTCTCTTTGAGCGCCAAACTTGCACCCTCCTCCTCAAATTCTTTCCTCAACCTTTCTTCTTCTGCTTCCTAACAAAAGTTAAGAGGTGATAAGAACCTGCAGAAGTTATGCCAAATACACAACACAACACCAGAACAACAAGGATTGGATTGAAGGAAACGCTAAGATTGGAGGCTTATCAAGAGGGCAACAACATCAGAAAAAAACTTACTGCCTCAGCTGCATCTTTAGCAGCCCTAAAGCGTCGAGAACGTTGCTGATTCATTTTAGCTCTTGGTGCAACACCATCTGCAAAATATAAAATAAAGAACTTATTATACAGGAAAGAATTTCTTATAAAGATGACAAAACTAAAAAAGAATCTTACCGATTGCCATAAAAAGAAGCTTTCTAGGGCGAACCAATGAGAATAAATGATCAATGTAATCAAATATTGATTTGAATACGTCATCATAGGTAGCAGGTGCAGGCTGCATAAACAAATAAAGATGTAATCAGAAAATAACATTTAAGTGGATGACTTTAGACAGAGGATGCATCTTCAAAAACGGCTGCAACCTAATTTAAATGTATCACAAAGGATCAAAAGAAAAGAAAAAAAACCCTGCAAAAAAAGAAAAGAAAAAAAAAATGCAACAAATGAAACGGGTATATGCTACGTCATCTGCCAGTAGAAAGTATCTACATGAAAATTCTGAAACCTAGCTTGTTATCCTTTTTTTGTCTGTATCAAAATCAGCAAAGCAAAGACATTTGACGCTAATTATTAGTTTACTATATTAATGCAATGCAAACCTACGTCCACTGCCCAACAAATCACATGATAGCAACAGCGAGCTGGTGAAATTAGATTCCCAAAGCAAATTTTAGCTCATTCATGTTTTAACTATGGAAGTGTAAATGTCTGAAAACAAATTATATATGTAAGAAGTCAGAGTTATTTACTATCATTGCAGCTTCATTTCAATTGAGATTTTACATTTAAAAATTGGACTTAACTATGAACACACATGACTAGAATTTCCAAGAGTTAAAACCAGTTGCTAATTGCACATGCTACCTTATGATTGTGCAGATAAAAACACAAAAATGATCATACCCATTCCTCTTAACCAAAAACACATTCAAATGAGCAAACCCCCAAACAAAATTCAGAACATTTTCTTAAGCTCCATCCAAAATTCGAATCACATTCTATCAACCAACTCAATTTTCATCCCTCTACGCAAGCCAAATCCCATTTAAAACAAAGCAAAACAGAAAATCAAATACATATAATCAAACCAGAACCCAAATTCTTTCAATCTACAAGCAAATTGAAACGAGAGTGAACAAACAAAGAAGAAAAAGTGAAAATCAAACCTTGCCCTCGGGGTGAAAACACGGATGGATAATGCCATTCATGTCCAAATACAAGTTATCGAACTCCATTCCATTAGGGTTAGGTTTCGAAATATCAACAGGGATCAGTACGCCATTAGAGTCCTCCCTGGGCTCTTCTTCGACCACATCGGAAATCGACTGCGGGTACCGATCGGCCAGCCACCGGTAGAACGCCGGAACGCCCATAACTACGGCGTCGTTTCGGCTTGGTCCGGGATCGAGATTTCTGGGCAAGGATCCAGAAAGAAATGGAGACTCGAGATTTGCGAGTTGGCGGCGAATAGTGTGTGTACGGCTCCTGGTGGGAATTGTGGAAATCGGTGATGGTTGGACGAAAATGCCCTTTCTGGAAGAAGTGTGGATAATTAGATTACTAATTTTTATGTCCTAGAATAATGTATCTTTGGTTGGACTAAATTACTTTTCTACTAGGAAGTAGTGACTTCCCCTTCACAAAAATCCAAACTAAATCGATTATATTGACCAAATCGATATTAAGTGGGTTGCCGTTACGATTGGATTAGTATTTTGATAATTTGAATACTAATATTCTGATTTTGTGATTTAACTTATAAAAAGTTGAAGAAAAAAATATTATAATAATTATAAAAAAAAATATCATATAAATAGTAATAATATTCAAAAAATTTAAACACGATTAAAATTCAACAGCGAAAATGACGAAGCCATTAAAACTAACCAAATTAATTCTTAGTATAATGGTTCGATTTTATTTAACTAAAACGATCCCTAATTTAGATATAAGTATTTTTTAATTTATATATCCCATAGATAATTTTAATTATATTTTTAAATATTAAGGCTATTCTTTTAGTGATTTGAACAGAGTTTTTATTTTAGAAATTTTGAGTTTCATGATTTGAATCACAATTCAAATAGAAAAAACAAATAATATGGTGTTTGTTTTATTATTTAAATAGAATTTTTATTTTTTTATTTTATTTTTATTTTTATTTTTTTTGAAAAAAAAATTCTTTTGTATTTTAATTATTTTTATATATTTTTTAATTACCAAAATATTTATTTGTTTCTGTGAGATGCCTCTATAGTTCTATCGGATGTTGGACAAATTCGGGTTAATTCAATTTTCGAATCTAACTTCTCCAATGATTTATTTCTATCTTAAATTTCAAAATAACTAAAATATAAAAAATTACATAAATTTAAAAATAAAAATAAAAAATCATGTAGGAATGTTGATAGAAATATGAAATTGAAATACGAACAAATGTATTAAACCTTATAAATCAAGATAAAACAATTCAAGTGTAAATAAACTATCCTAAACATTGTTGTCATACCAAATCCATTATTTTAAGTTATCTAGAAATCTCTTCAAAATATTTTTTTATTTAATTTTGAAAAATTTCAAGATTTGGATGAATTTTAAAATATAT
>WUAT03171155.1:0-11968 GCA_010015005.3 Ulmus americana | reverse complement strand
GCTTTACATTACCATAAAGAAAATTATATATAATAAAGTATTAGATATGAAGTTCACACTACAATGAAATTATAATACATTACTTGAAAATTAATTGTGAAGTTTGAAAAAAGAAAAACTTAGCAATTCATTCTTTTTGTTTATTTTTATTTCAATAATAATTTTGAAGTATTAAAAAATATATATTTTTCTTTATAATTACAAATTATTCTCTAAGTTACGTACAAATAATTTTTTTTTTATGACTATTTAGATATATTTTACAAATCAATTAAATATAAATATATTATATAAATTTATTTATTTTTAATTAATATATAAAAATTGAATTGGATTGGATTTAAGTCAAATGATTCTTCCTTTTAGGCCAAGCAAAGTAGAAATGTTTGCCCCTGTGCTTATTCCTTTGGTTTATACTAGTAGTAGACGAGTCGAGGCTTAATGACTCCATTAATCGGGGGAACTACAGGGATGCCCCTAAAATGAGGGTATCAAAACATTTATAATCTTGTTTTACATTCATTATAAGTGTGCCACTTTTTTATCTATTTTATCCTTTTATAAAATAATAAATTATAAAAAAAATTTAAAAATTGAGATAAATGAATTTGAATATAGAGAGATAAAAATTTATTTTACACCAAAAAATAGAATACAAATGTAATAATTTTTAAAATAGTGTGCAAATATAATGGGTTAAGAAAGATGGGGTATGGGGTGTAATTTCCTCCCATCATTAATTCTTGTTGGGTGAATGTGTGAAGAAATTTTTTTTATTTTTTTATTTTTTTATTTTAAGGGAAGGCCGTATAACCAATACATATATAAAGCCCAAAGGCAAGAGTAGAGCTTTTCTGCCAAAACAGCACGAATTGGAATTTTCTCCTTTCAAACTTGAGAAGCATTAGACAATATATCAAATTTAGCAAGATTATGACAATCCTATTAGCACATATGGACAAATAAAATAAGCCCTCAAACTTATTACAATAAGATAAATGTCAAATCTCATAAAAAATAACATCACAATCACTAAAAACATTGTTCTTATTGTTAAGAGCGTTCACAATTGTGGCGCAATCTGAGGCAATAAAGAAACCAAACAAACCTGTCTCCAAAGCTGTGAGAAGGCCCCATTTGATTGCTATAGCTTTCACCGTTTCAACTGAAATTGGAAAATGTTAGTGAATTGTCTTTGCACAAAAGACCTCTCTTGAAGAATCTCTGATAATAACGCCCAAACCATAGGCACCAGATCTATTATTTGTAGTAGCATCAACATTAATCATAAATTTTCCTCTATCAAGTGTTTTCCATCTACCATCATTCAGGCTATTTAAGCCACACTTAGAATTCAAGCCTACAACACTATTAAAATCTTCCACCTATCTAACAGCTCCATCAACCACCTTATTTGTCATAGGTCAGGAATTGTTGTGGAAGTGACTATTTTTTGCAGCTCAAACCTGTCAAGATATCATAATAAACAATTGAAAATCTGAATGCTTTAAGAGGTTATACAATTTCCAAAGAAAGCCAATGATATCAGTCTCCTAATTCTGATCAATGAGATGACTAAAGCCACACAAATCCCAGATATCTTCCAAATACCTTTCGATGAGATGGCTAGGCTTTAAGAGGTTGCATTTCGTTTTACGAGTTGACAATTACCTTCCGATCAATGTGTGACTTGAGAATAAATTTTGGAGTGAGTATACAAGTTTAAGACAACTTTTATAATTTATTATTGGCTTTGTTCTTCTTGTGATTTGAACAGTGATCATATTAGGTGATTTAAATACTATTATTATTCACATTATGTTGTTATTATTATTTTTTTAATCATGATTCAGATCATAAAAAAAGAATATTCGTTCAAAATCATGATTCAGATCGCGAAAAAAAAAATTATCTCAATTACAGTAATCTTGTTTAAATCATGATTTAAATATCAATCTTGTTCAAATTACCAAAATACTATTTAAATTACAAAAAAAAAAAAAAAAAAACCCCTAACAAACTATTTTTTTGGCATAAATAATCCTAAAAAAATATATTAACATAATAATTTCTAAACTAATATTTTGCCTCAAATAAGTCGTAAATTGGTATCATCATTGAGGGTTATTTTAGCAACCAAAAAAAAGAAAAAAGATTTGGACTATTTTATTAGAGTTTTAGTCTTTCATCTGTGCACTTAATTAATTGTGAAACTCTTAACATGTCCACACAAAATGATGATTCTTTTTGTTCAGGGCAATCTCATAAAATTTAAAGACTATTTGAACCAAAATTTAGTTTAGAGACTAAAATATAATTATAAATCGAATTATTCAGGGATTATTTGCGCCAAATAATTAGTTTTAGGGTCAACTTGACATTTTTAATAGTTCAGCGACCGATTGTGCTAAAAATAAAAGAATATCCGAATTTGTAGTTGAAAACAACCGCTTAAACGACCACGTAGCGGGAAGGGGATCTTTTGTCTCCACTCTCCACCATTGAGAGTGCTTAGGAATTTCAATTTCCAGAAGCACAAAGATAGTGAGACATATAAGGCATTTCTAGATATGGCGATGGTTTCTATGTCCATTTCCCTCCCAACTCTGACTCATCCCACTCGTCGTAGACTCAACCGGTAAGCTCCTACCAATCTCTTTTTGATAATTCCATTATCTAATCAGAATAAAGATCCAATTTTTATAAATACCCATTATAAAGTTTTAAATTTTCCGTAACAAGATTTAGTTTTTGGGCATGTTTTGGTTTCTTTGTTCGATTTTGAGATACCCTTTTCGATTAAATCATTTGGGTATTTGTGTGAGACAGGTACTCTGGTATGGCTTTTGCCAGTGTGAGCAGTGAGAGTGCTGCTTTGGGAGTGAAGGTCACAGAAGGAGAAGGGAAGCTGCCCAAGGTTGTGTTGACTTCTTCTGGTGGTAGGTAGGTCAAGCCCATTTTATGACACTTGTTTCTTTACCCATGTTTATTGTTCTTGAATTATGATAGAGACCTGGAAATCTTAGAGCTTAATAGCACTAACAATGGCAGAAAACAAGGATAAACAGAGGATTTCGAGGACCTCTGAAACCTCCCTAATCACTACCCAATGCCCATCTAAAACCAATCATGCCCTCTTGCTACCATACCACTCCTATTTATACTCTAAAACCCCCAATTACTAGAGCCTTCTTCACCCCTCCACTATTACAGATATACCCCTGAAGTATCTATCAAATTATGCATTTGTGTTCTCTTTCAAAATTAAATTCCTTTTTTCAGTCCTTGAATTGGTCATTTGAGTATAAAGTTTTAAAATTTAGGTAAATTTGAGATAGACTTAGAGTCATATGATTGAATCTGTTGTTTGCAGTGAGGCTGATATATACTTGTTTGGTGGTTGTATCACATCTTGGAAAGTTCCGAGTGGCAAGGACCTTCTTTTTGTTCGGCCAGATGCTGTATTTAATAAGAAGAAACCAATCAGGTTGTTTTCCTTCTTTTGCTCCTCTTATATGCATATAAGAGTTAGGCATTCATCATATGTGTTCAGAACTTCAAATATGTGAATTCTCTTATTTGATTGTTGAAGCCAATGAGTCTTCTACGTCATGTTTGCGTACAGTTTTGATGATGTGCACGTCTTGTGTCTTTCAAATTCACGTTTTTTTTTTGTTACCAGAGAACATGATTTCTCTTGGATACTAACTATATCTCTGTTACAATAGTGGAGGTGCTCCACATTGTTTTCCGCAGTTTGGACCTGGTCTGATCCAGCAGGTATGGTCATTTATGCATCTGTTCTTCTCTTTCTCAACTACTGCAGCATTAAGTTTAACTAGTCACTGAACCTACAAGATGTTTATGTCAACAGCATGGATTTGCTAGGAATTTGGATTGGTCTGTTGTTGACTCGGAAAATGTGGATGGAAATCCTGTTGTAACTTTAGAGCTAAAGGATGAACCTTACAGTCGCTCTATGTGGGATTTCAGCTTCCGCGCTTTATTCAAGGTTAGTTGTGACTCATAAAATTAAAGTTCAGCTAGTCGATGCTGCTCACTTATTGTTACCTTGGTTTCAACTTTCAACACCCATACAATGATGATCGCTACATGGCTAGTTTCATTTGTCAATTAGCAAATTTAATCATCTGAACTATATTTAATAATGTATTCTGTATGATATTTTATTGAAACTTAACTTACCATCATTCCATTATGTTCCAGGTAAACCTGACGACAAAGAGCCTCTCAACTGAACTTGTAGTTACAAACACAGACAACAAGCCATTTTCGTTTACTACTGCCCTGCATACGTACTTCCACGTAAGTGTCTTCACTCGAGGATCAAAATATTATTCTGTTAAATCTAAATACAATAATTATCTCAACTTGGTTACGGTGGACCACTTTCACTAATTGTGACATAGAAGGATCTAGGGATTAATAGAAGGGGAAAATAAATCTAAATATCAATTTATTTAGGATTGATTTTAAGCTCACATTCTGATGGGAACCTGGAAATATCTCAGAATAATAGCCAGAGAAAGTAGCAAATACTCCAGATAGATAGAAGGAATTATCAGAAAATGGTATTAATCAATGCTCGGGAATTTCAATATAAACCAGAAACAACTGCACCAGAAGAAGAAGAAGAAGAAATTGCAGAAATGAGAAGAAAGAAGAACAATAGGGTTCGAGGCCCCTAAACCTCCCAAGAGACAACTCTCAACAAACATCCATCCCTCTTCACCTCTTCTTACTCCTATTCATAGCTAAATCCTAATAGACAATAGAACAATCCCAAAGCTTCCCCAAACATTCTTGAAGCTTCTTTGTAAATTCCTCACTAATTACAAAATAACCCTTCTAATGTAGCGTATCTATCACATTCCGGCAAGGTTTTCGGAAAAATGATTGTTTCAATGTATGCGGTGTTTATCATGCAGGCTTCTGTAACAGGGGCATCAGTTAGAGGTTTGAAAGGCTGCAAAACACTAAATAAGGACCCTGATCCCAAGAATCCACTGGAGGGCAAGGAAGATAGGTTTGTGTCATTTTTCTGTGAAGACTTGCTTTCATATCTTTGCAAAATGGAATGGATTCATTTTAGCTATTGGCTAGATCGTGATATTCTTTGTATTACCATACATGCTCACTTTTGCTGCTGGTTTTAAACATATTTCCAATGCTAAATATATCTGCTTGCCATTCTAGATAAAAATATAATACAGCTTAATTTTACTTCCTCTTCCATCTAATGACTTCTTTGCATTTGTTTTCCTTCTTTTTGATTTTCTTTTTATTTGGTGAGGATCAACAACTTGCAGTAGATTATTTCATTGCTTAACTGATATTAATGAGAAGCAATGTGTCTGTAGGTTTTCAGTGACCCCCATCACCCTCTTTTCCCTCTCCCAGTTTAGAAGGAAATATCGTTTTGAATCATTGGGCCAAGGTTTCTGCATTTCTGACTGTTATCTTTGAAACCACAGGGATTTGGTCACTTTTCCTGGATTTGTAGATTGCATATACCTGGATGCCCCTGATGAGTTGCATCTCGATAATGGCTTGGGAGATATTATATCTATAAAGAATACAAAGTAAGTTGAAGTTTGGTTAACTCAGGTTTAGTTTCCAGCACTTCTATCAATATTTCTCTTTTTCAAACTCTTTACCTTCTTGCTATTTCACCCTTGCAGTTGGTCCGATGCTGTACTGTGGAACCCACATCTGCAAATGGAAGCATGTTATAAAGATTTTGTCTGCGTAGAAAATGCCAAGGTAAAACATAGGTTATAGTAACTCATAAAGCTTGATTGAAAGCTAGGATTGTCTTTGTGATACTGCTCTCTGGGATGTTTTGCAAATTGTTCATGATGCAACAGGCCTTATTTTTTGATCTTCCTGTTAACTTTTTCTTTTTCTTTCTATGGCTGCTTCAGATTGGAAACACCCAGTTGGAGCCTGGACAATCATGGACTGCCACACAGCATCTTAGCATTAACTGATGTGTGAGCGGCAAATGTTTCCGATTTTGTACAAACATGTCATTCTATTTTATTTGTATTTTCAGAAGTTCTATAATAAAAACAAACAACTCTGCTGGCCATGGAAATAACTTTGTTTCCAGCTGATTTATGTTTTGTGGACATATTCATTCTATATGATATTAAATATTCGACATTGAGTGGTTGATGAAATCCTGTTACTCTCTCTTCAGTCTTTACCAGTAATCTCCACAAGAGCACTTCCCTCCCCTGAAAATGTGAAAACGAACTCT
Organism: Ulmus americana; assembly: GCA_010015005.3. NCBI lineage: Eukaryota > Viridiplantae > Streptophyta > Magnoliopsida > Rosales > Ulmaceae > Ulmus > Ulmus americana. Next base: position 5,685 of record WUAT03171155.1, on the reverse strand, counting down.
ATCTCGTACAACAATATCTCTATCATAAATCTTTGATATAAGCTTTGTTGCTTCATGACAGTCCTTACAAACCCGTAGATTCTTAGATATTCGAATTGTTACCCCTGGTTTAGTTTGTATCAGTCCAAAGGTGATAGCAAGCTTCTCACTGTGCTTTTGGATTGCTGTTTCTTTCTCCTCGTCCTCAAGATCAAGTAGCAAATCTTCTGTTGCAGGTTTGTACCCTTCTTGTCTCAGTCTCTTTGCTATCAATTCCCACATATGATAAATATTCTTTAAGTGATGCCGAGAGCCATCACCGGCTAAAAATTCATGGACAACCCCATTGAGGCTGATCGTACTACAACCTGGAAGTTTTGAAACTCCTAAATCTTTCATCTTCCTTCTCACTTCTGCTGCTTGTTTCCATTCTCCATTTGTTGCATGAATGCTTGACAAGTGAATGAACCGTCCACCATGTGCAGGGTCTACTTCTATAAGAACTTTTCCTATCTGTTTGCCTAACTCGATATGTCTATGTATCTTACAGGCATTAAGCAGTGCCCCCCAAATGGCTGCGTTTGGTGTTAAAGGCATTGTCTCAATCAACTCCTTTGCTTCTTTCAACAATCCAGCTCGGCCAAGAAGATCAACCATGCAACCGTAATGCTCTATCGATGGGTTCATCTTATAAACAGCCTCCATGCTCTCAAATAGCACTTTTCCCTCATCAACCATACCGGCATAGCTACAAGCAGTCAGAATTGCCGTAAAAGTGACAGAGTTTGGTTTAATGCCTTCACTCTGCATCTCTGTAAACCAATCAAGAGCTTCTTTTCCCTGTCCATGAATGGCAAATCCTTCAATTACTGCTGTCCAGGAAGAAACATCTTTCTTCTCCAAATTTCTGAAAACTTCGAGTGCTTTGCTCATGTTGCCACACTTGACATACATGTCTATAAGAACACAACCCAAGATTGGATCGATATGGAAATCATTCTTGTCGATATAGGCATGAATCCAACTTCCTTGTTCCAATGCTCCCAGACGTGCACAAGCTGAGAGAGTACTTGCCAGGGTTACATTGTCAGGTTTGATACCCGCCATTTGCATTTCATGAAACAAGTTCAAAGCTTCTTTATCCAAACCTTCTCTAACATACCCGGAAATCATTGTTGTCCATGAGATGACATTTTTCTCCGGCATGTTCTTGAAAAATTCATAGGCTTTTCCCATTTCACTGCATTTTGCATACCCATTAATCATTGAATTCCAAGAAACCATGTCCCGTTGGGGAATTCGTTCAAACAGGAGATTTGCCAAGTTGAGGCTACCAGTTGTGGTATAAACATGCAGTAACGAATTAACAGCATACACTTCTGAGCCAAACCCCATTTTTATAATGCGAGTGTGAATCTGTTTGGTTTCTTCAAGAGCTGACAAACTCGAACAGGCTTTGAGCAGGAAAGGGAAGGTGTAGTTGTTGTGTGGAACTGCATGACATATCATTTGATGGTAAAGAAGCAAAGCTTCTTCGGGTTCATTGTTGTTCGAGTATCCCCTGATCATGGTGTTCCACATCAACGTGTTGGGTCTGCTAAATCTGCTGAACACCATCCGAGCATAAGCTAAATTGCCGGAGTTAGGCGAAACGCAGAAGGCGAGAAGCTTGCTGGCTGAGAGGACATTGGAGACAAGCCCTGTTTTGAACATTTGAGCATGTATCTGCTTCAATTCCTCCATGTTTGAACATGTCTCGAGCAAAGACATTGTATCTGTCATGTTGGGTTCCAAGAACTGGTTCGTTGGAGAAAGCAAGAAAGCTGCCATTGTAATCCAATCGAAGTAATAGGAAATTAAGAGAATTTAAGAAGCAATGACCTTGAAGCACTGGTATTATGCTTCTATGGCTTCAAATTGTGGTACAAAATTTGGATAAGGTCCTTTTATTTTACATAGAGGACTATACTATTTTTTTTTTATTGTTTGGAAACATATGGCTGGTCCCATATTCTTCACCGTCGCTTTCAACAAGCATAAAAGGAATTTGTGGGATATTCTATAAAATATCTTCAAGAAATCATATATATATAATTATTTGGTAATAATAAATCATTATTGGTAATAATTTTTATTGACCACTGGTCTGTCAGCTAAAGCCAACTGGGGGTTTATTTTTTTCATTAAAAAAATTATATATATTATATATTTAGTTAATTAAGTTTATTATATATTACAAAGAAAGCCCCCTATAAATTTATATATTTGTTAAAAAGTCCCCATAAAATTAAAAAAAAAAAAATAGTTTTAAAAAAACAGTTAAAAAAATTCCATAAATATTAAATTTTATTAATTTTTTTTCTACTCAAGCCCCCACCCGTATGTGATTTGCAATTTAATGGTTTATGTTATTTGAATGATTTTAAAAAGGAAAATTGAATGCTATTAATGAGGGTGCAAAATACAATAAAAATATTGATATCTATTAATAGTAATAAATAATAACAATAAAAAAAATCACGAGCACCCGATATATATATATATATTAAGAAATTCATATTTTTATGTTATGAAAGTACATTTGGTAATAGAATAAAAAGCATAAGCATATATCATACATATGGGAAGAAAATTATTGTCAGAAATTTATAATATGATACTTTATAAATGTAATAAAAATGTAAAATTCCCTCATGCAAATGAAACAAGTATCTATTACTCTATTAGTTCTTCAAGAACTCAGTTCAAATAAGCGAAATCAAACTTCTTTTCATCTCCATTGGAAGAAAATTAACAAGACTGTCAAAATTTATCCAAAAACAAATAGAAAGAGGAAAATAGAGTATTCCAACAAAACCCAAAACCATGACCAAAAAACACAAACTGCCATTAAAGCAGCAAAAGGAAAACCTATCTCTGAGCTCAGAAAGCTCTTGAAGACCTGAATTTCAAGACTAGAACATCTCAAACAAAGCCAAAAGGCTTTGCTTTAGGTAGCTAACATAGATATTATGCAGACCAATAGTATAATCACCACCACAGCCCAAATCCAGTATATGTATTTCTTGCCTTGACCCTTCATCTGTTTTGCATAGTAAAGACTATTGGTGCCACCATTGATGTAGTTAGCAGCATTTGCGACATTCTCTTCGATATCATCCATCTTTTCGCCTTGATTCTGAACCAGAATCGCCATATCAAGAAACACCTGATGAAGCTTGTTCAAGCTTCTTTGAATATCCATCACAGTCTCATGCTTCGCTATGTTTCCCATGTCCTCATCTGTTTTACCCTCCAAGAACTCAACTTTCATAGCCCCGGAAGCCATTTTCTCTATAGATTCATCGCTCGGTAACTCTCCTGTCTTGACATAGTACTTCCTTCTCAACTCTTGCTTGTGATCTGATAGGATCTTTTCTCTCAGAGCCTGGAAATTGGCCATCATTTCCCTCAACTTCACTCTCAAGCCATTGGTGATCGCGATTCTTGTCCGATCAACGTGGCTTCCTTCTCTATAGGCTTCTGATGTTCTGCGGTTGTTGACATTGGATTGATCAAGCCCTTCAAGCTGTGCCTTGATGATCCTCAGTTTACGAAGCACTGCTACTATGTTGGAGTCCATTCGGTCCCTTAGGCCGCGGAGAAGCTTCGTGCTGTGAGTGGATTTTGCTTCCTCATCAAGGCTTTTAAGATCAGACAAGAGATTGGTGATCTCTTCCATTTCGGACTTGACGGCTGCAACTTCTTGGTAGAACTGAGAGAGATTCTCTTCATCTTTGTGGCTGAGTTGGAGTTGGAGTTGGAGTTGGCCTTTTTCGATATCATGTTCGGATTCGAGGTCTTTCTGTGCCTGTTTCTTCAATTCCACATAACTTAAGAACGATTTGGTCATCAAATCATTCATCTTTGCAAGATTTTGCAAAATCAAACCTGCCAAAACCAAAAAAGTTCATAATCATCATAAAAGGGCAGCTATTATAAACACATATAGAAAGTAGAATCTGAAACAAAATTTCACAAAGTGTACCCTCCACAAATCAAGAATTGAAACGTGTTCTTAAAGGTTTGCTTCCAATTCTCTGCTCCAAGAAATCTAATTTCAACAAAAACAAATTAGAACAACACAGAACAGAGGATCAATTCCAGTATAATATCCACAAATCCCAATTTCAAAGATCAGTTTTGGAAATCAAAACAAAACCCATTTCGAATTTCTAAGTCAGAAACCAAGAAAGTGGAAAGAAACCAGAAAAAAAACAGAAATTAAAATCTGGGAAATTTTCTTACTGTTAATCTAGCCGATGATCTTCTTTTTGTTGATGTGACTACAATGTTTATATCGGCGTTTGAAGAAGGAAGAATCTGAGAGAAAGAAACAGAGAGTTTTCGAAGAAAATGGAGGAGAGTGAAAAGGGGTGATCGCAATGGAACAGTTTAGTCCTTTATATACTTTCTTTGAAATTCAAAATGTAGTTAATTTGAGATAGCCGTTAGTTTTCTCAAAGGTCATGGTCTTATGTTACAGTTATAACTCCTTAGCAAACGACAGTGTTCATAGGGGTGTTGGTTACAAACTTACAAGTTACAACGTTCTCCTTTATATGAGAAATATCAATAAATTCCTTTATAGTTTAAATTTTTTGCATAACTTAGAATAAATCACATAAATTCTTCTTCTTGTTGTTTTTTTTTTGGTTGAAAATTACATAAATTCTTTAGATTTAGAAAAATTTACAAATTGATAGTCTTTAATTGGTTTTTTATGTTAATGATTGTAATTTGAGCCTAACTGAACTATGACTTTATATTCGTATTTATTTATTTATTTATTTGTTTACTGTAATTATTTATATTAATTTTGTGTTTATATGTTGTAATTATTTCCATTAATTCCCAAACATGATCTTGATTACAACATAACTGATATTTGACTTTTTATTCATATTTATTTTGTATTTATTTGCTGTAATTATTTCTATTTATTTTGTATTTATATATTGTAATTATTTCCATTAATTCCCTTGGTTTTTTTCTCTTGTAATATAGGAAAGTTACTCGTACTCTTGTATATATACACATTTACACTATAATGAAAAATATATACTTTTCACTGCAATTTTTATTATGGTATTAAAGCAGTGATTTTCCTATAGCAAAATTATCCAACCTTAGCCACCATTCTTTTCAGCTTCCATGGCAACAAATGATGAGAAACCTCAGAGGCAAATAAGCCATTTGATAAGTGCAAGAAATTGCGCTTAATTAGTGATTAAAAGATTGATATTTGTGTGAGATTAGAGTTTATTTTATTATTTTATTCCACAAGTGTCGTTTCACGGGTATTTGTTATTTAAGTGTGATTTTAGGTGTTTGAACGTGATTTTAGAAGATTTTGGAGTATTGTAGAAAGTTCAGGATGACTCGGGACGAAAAGAATCAAATTTGGAAGCTTGAAGATTAATATTCGAAGTTAGAAGAGTTCGTCGCGGCGAGTTTTCATCCCCATACATTTTTCCCAAGGAATTTTGGCCCCGGCGTGGTTGGTTTCTGCTGTAGCGAAGCCTGTTCCATACATTGTTCTCGACGGATTCTTGCTACAGCGAGAATGATTTCCACCGTGACTAGAGCATGAAGACCCAAATCCCCACGGATCCGAGCAATTCTCACTGCGGCGAGTTTGCGGAAATTAGGTTTTTAAAATTGTGT
>WUAT03171044.1:0-11970 GCA_010015005.3 Ulmus americana | reverse complement strand
GGTCGCTAAGTTCATTGTTTGAAAGTCACTCACGGAAACAAGTGATTGATTGTAATTTTATACATTTAGGAAGTATATTTGTTTCTGTAGAGGAAAGAATCGGATAAGAAGCACAACAGTGAAGAAAATCTTTTGAATGTTTAAAGTGATGTTTGAAAATGTTTGAAAATGTTTAAAGTGATGTTTGAATTTGAAAGTGTTTGTTTGAATGACATTCGGAACATGTTATGGAATGATAGAGTGTTATCTGTAATATCCCATGACATGTTGAGAATCTTTTGAAGAAAAATAAGTGATATGTTTTAAGGCTATTTTGTGATGTTCTGATTTTTATCTGAGATATAGTTCTTTGTATTGGAATACAGTTTTGTTGACTGTTCAGTTAATAGAATGTTGAACTGTGCATCATATGCATAATACATTGTTTGCATCAGTTTAAAAATCTTCTCTTCAAAGATTTTTGCAAACACAAAAGGAGCTTCATTTTTCATATAGGCTCAAAGAAGAAAGTTTTGAGAAAAGAAAATGTTTTAGTTTTAATGTGTCATACCAAAGTTTTAAGAAAGTTTTGAGAAAAGAAAATGTTTTAGTTTTAATTTGTCATACCCGGCCTCCAAAGGAAATGAGTTATCTCGAAGTGAAAGTTCCAAAATGTGTGGAAGTTCGGATCGGGTCACTCTTCCTGACTCTTCACGAATGCACGCAAGGGTATTGGCACAGGCCCATAAAAAATGAATTTTAAATCTAAGAAAAATAAGTTTTGAAAAGCAAGAAAAATTTTTCAAGTAATTTCCTGCATTGCATGAAAACTGTTTTATGAGATATTATATTGTACTTACTGCGCGTTAGCTCATATAGTTTGTGTTGTAGGTATTGCAGGTAAACAATCCTTTCACTCATAAATGATGGATGTATATAGGTTAGCGTGGAATAAATGGGGAAGTCGATGGGAAAAGGCCGCCATCTAAAAAGTTTCTGCATGCTCAATAAATTTTAACTGTTTTGGCTTTATTTACTATAAAGTTTAAAGTTAGTTTATATATTAAACTGTAATTATTATGCATAATATTCTAGTTTTTGATGTATTATGTTTAATACCCCAAAGTTTTAGATACCAGAAAATATTAGAATATTATGTATAACTGGTATAACGTTTTAAATGTGTCCTTTTCAGACAAAATTAGACGAGAAGTAAAAAAAAGATTTTAAATCCCGCAAAAATTATGCAAGGTAATTTTGAAAGGAAGTTTAGAGACCTTTTCATAAATAAAAATATTTATTTGTCAGGATGAATTTTTTTAAAAAAAATCTTGAATTTTTAAAGTCTAAATTATGATTATTAAGTAATAAGTCAAAGCTTAGAAAGGTCAGGATTTTACATTATCCATGGAAGGTGGCATTTTATCAATCATCTCTGGTAGCCACCAAGGATTGTCTTCTAATGGACGATCACTGGAAGCACTAAACTCCAAGGCAATGATCCGACCAAGTTTGTCATTATTAGACCTGTGTAAAGGCTCCAATAATGCCATGACAATAGTCTTAATCCCGTTGTATCTCTTGGATGAACGTTGGTTTGAAACATAGTCCGTTCGACTTGACGACCATATCTGTTCCCTGACTGTTAACCCGTTTGCCAAGCCCAGAAGTCCAAACGTTTCCCCGATCGCACATAATATGCTCTCTATCTGGCTTCGACCAACTCCAAACTAGCCAAGCACTCCCCATCCGGTTTCGTCGAACCAAAAGTCCGAGCTGAACTTGATTCCCTACAGCATGATGTTCTCCCTCGCCGAATGACTTTTCGATCGCTATTATTGCATCATCTTCAAAGCTATGAACTAGGAAATCACATAATACCTTTTACTTTCCTTATCATGCATACATATATGAATATGATGGACCCCACTTTATATTGACCCAATACCTAATATATATGCTTTGAATATGTTAACCTCTTCTATATATCTCATGGTCATGCTTATTAGTTTATTATTGATGTTATCAAAACATTACTATTTATCACATGGCTTGTCTTCTTATTTGTCTATATTTAAATCTTTTCCAATGGACCCTATTCATTATTATATTCTTAATATAATATATATAGATGTTTACCATTATCATTATTGTCTTCCAATATTACTTTAGTGTTTATCATCAATTCTATGTATATTATTATAACTGCTAGCCATTGTTATCTATCTTATTATTCATACCTTATTATCCATTGCCATCTAGTATATCGCTATCATTATTTAGCCTTTATGGAGCAATGTGATATCAACTATCAATACTATTATGATTATTTCCTTCTAGTGTTGCTGCTGATATTTTGTTGCGTTCCAAAATGACCCAACTAGGGATGAGTCGGTCTATGATCCAACCTTTAAGCCTTATCAATGGTTCGCACGAACCAATTATTTCAAACGGAGCACCATGCCGCCATAGTTTGTTTTCCACACTCAAATTGATACTACTAGATGGTATATTCCGGCCATATCCCATTCAGAGTCCCTACACTACGGATAATTGCTGACTCTACATTTGATAAAGGGAGGAAAAAGTTGGAAGCATGTTGTGTTGTTAGAAATGATGTTGGAGATATAGTAGTTGCTGGTGTTTTTACCTCTCTTGATGTTGCTCATATTGGAATGGCTAAATTGATGACTATAAGGTTGCAATTGATTCTTGATAAGAATGTTGGCTGTGTAATTGTGTTTGGTGATGCTTAAGGAGAAGTACTAAAAGTAAACAACCAAACCATCTTTACTAACGAGGAAGGTGTGATTATTGATGATATTAGAACTATGTGCGACTGTTTAAATGTTTCTAAAGCGTATTATATGTCAAGAGATTATAATAGTGTTGCACATTGTCTTACTTGTTTTTCTTTGAGTTGCTTGAGTCCGACGATATGGACCAATGCAAATAGCTTGAGTTGGCTTTTGGAAGCTATAATTACAAATTTATCAGTTTTGAGTTAATAATATTTATAGTTTGAACTATTCAAAAAAATCATTAAATTTTTAAATATAGTTTAAAACCTTGTATATGAAGTCCTTTTAGAAAAACTTGTATAGGCCGTTAAAAAAAAAAAAAAAAAAACTTGTATAGGAAGTATTTGACATTTTGAGTAGGGTTGTAAACCGATCCAATCCAATTTATTTTTAATACATCCAATTCAATTCAACCTTAATTGGATTTTTAATTTTTTTTCCGATCCAATCTAATCTCGTGGTAGATGAAAATCTAATCCAAATCCAATCCAATTAATTTTAAAAAATAAAAACACAAATATTTAACTGTTTGGTTTACGATTCAGAATACTCTGTTCGGAATACTGAACCAAACAAAAACTCTATTTAAAATAATATTTTATTTAGAATATTACTCAATTTAGAATAATACTTTGTTTTACTCTGTAGAATACTGAACCATATAAAAACTATGTTTAGAATGTTGAACCAAACAAAAACTTTGGTTAGAATATTTTATTCAAAATACTATAGAATCGCAAACCAAAACATCACGTGTTTTACACAAAATTTACCATACCATAATGTAAACATGTAGTAAAGTAATATATATATATATATAGTTTACACTAGAATAATGTCATAATACATTGTTTAACAATTAATTTTCAAGTTTGTGAAAAAAAAAAAAAAACCCTCACAAAATTCATTCTTTTTTTTTTATTTTGATTTCAAATAATAGTTTTTCATTCGATAAAAAAATATTGAAGTTTTATGTATATTTGTGAGTTTAAAATTGAAATTTAAACTAAAAATTGTATTTAATTAACTTTACTATATGAAGTATTACATCAAGTACATTTCAATAAAAAAATATTAAATTAAGTATATTTTTCTTATAAGTACAAGTTATTCTCTTAGTTGTGTGATAAATATATTTTTGTTGTTATTTAAATATATATTTTTATTATTTTTAAGAAATATATTTTATTAGACAATTAAGTATATAAATACGGTCTTAGTATGTCCAATAAAAAAAGTGGTATTAATATATTTGTTACATTAATGTTCGTTAAGGTTGAATTAGTTTGGATTTAATTGGATTTTGCAATGTAAAATCCAAATCCATTAAAAATTCAACTTTTTAAATTGAAATTGAATATTCAATCTAATTAGATTTGATTGGATTGGACCGAATCAAATTGAATAAATATTAATTGAATATTTTGTACAACACTACCTTTTAATTTCACAATCATTTACAACACTTATTTTGAAATATTTTTCCCTTTAAGATTCAAACATATTTTCCCAACAATTTTCATTTATTATTCCATAAGAAGAATATAAATTCCCCTAAAAAAATAAAATTGTAAGTGGATATTAAAATTTAGAACAAACTAGAAAATTAGTGATTTTTTTTTAGTGGGAGAACTAGTGAGATTTTTTTTCTTTCTTTTAACTGGAGGGAGAGTTAGTGAGATTTACTAGTGCACTAAATATCTAAAAGTTAATCTATTATATTTTAAAATTAAAACTATAATTAATTATTTTAACTTAATAAAATATTCCTAAACAAATGGCATGTACAATAATAATTCATGTTTAACTTAAAAATATTCTGATATTTACTAAAAAATTAAATCGTCGATAATTTATGAAGTTCTCACTAAAATAAATAAAAAGATTGAATTTCATCCTTGTGAGGGTCCAGGCCCAGCCAGGTTGACTAGGCAAAGCCTCGCTTATATAACCAGGCAACAAGTTTTTCCGGTTAGACGCTCTACTATGACCATAATGATTGGTTACAACGGGGAAACTTTTCGTAAGACGCGTCTATTGCACGCGCTCATGTTCATAATCCTTAAATTAAAATTAAATAAATAACCAATAAAAGGGGGAAAATAAAGAACGAGAGAGAGAGAGAAATATAGACCAGAGCCTGAGAAAGAAAAATCGAAACCTCTCCTTACAAAGTCCAAACCCTAGTTACATATTTTACTTCCCGTCTTCACTTCAAACTCTCTCGAACCTTCTTTGATCTGCGAATCCCCATCCAGATTCCTCCCAGATTCTCCTCCGGCAATCCAATTCCGAGATAATTTCGCTCCCGGTTAGTCTGCCCGAACGAACAATTTGGCGACTCCGTCAAACCGAGTTAATTCTAGGTCAAATTCTCTATTTAGCTATGTGATTTTTTTTTTCCCGAGGGTTGTGATTTTTTGGGCGTTAATGGAATTTCAATGGCTCATATGTGTTTGGGAATTTGAATTTGGTAGTTAGTAGAGTTGGGTCTGGACCAGTTGGTTTGATTGAGGGAGGAAGACAAAGCCGGAGCTCGAAATTCCCATTTTGGCTTCGTGATCTGAAGTGATACAGGAACTAGAGTTTGGGATCCATGTCAGAGGTGTGTGCGAAAACTCTGTTTTTCTTTCTTGAATCTTTGTTTCTTACAAATTAGTTGATGTTTCTTTCTTTGATTGCCCATTTCCCTAATGACCGAGTAAATTTAAGATTTTGTTTTTCTTGTGCCGTTTGAGTAATATTTCTTCTCTTTAATATGGGAAAGTTGACAACTCGCTATGCCTAGTTTTCTCTTTTGAATTTTTTTGGTGACTACTAATGTAAATTTGTTTGCTCTTTAATGTTTCAACTATGCATGAAATGACTTTAGGGTTTTATTTTGGTTGAAAAAAAGAGATTTTTAGGATAGGGGAAAGGAGAGATTTCCCAAAACAAATCTCTTAAGGATATGAATTTGCAATGCTTTATCGTGTCAATTGAACATCTCTTGGACACAAGAAATCAAAGGCCAATTTTTTAGATACTTGGTCTAGTTATGAAAAGTTTGTAGAGGTTCCGGCAGTGGGTTTTTGTGTATCTTATAACAAATCAAAAGCTTTGTTTGATTGGTTATGGAGTTTTGAATTGGGTTCTAGCAACCTATTGCTAGAATATCCAAGTATTATAGCCTTTATACTGAATTATGCCAAATAAATACTTTTCTTATTGTGTTTTGACCACACCAAGGCAATTATATATTAGCCTTTATCCATCGTATTTCTGATAGAACATTCCGGTTGCAATAAAAGGGTAATTTTTATTTTTCTTTATTAGCAATTTAGACTCCATATCCAAATTTTTTGTCTTTGAACTGCAGTTGATAACAGTCCATCGTTTCATGAGATATTGACAAATGGATCCTGAAATCAAGAAGTTTGGAACAGGTAGAGTTTACGATATTGTGTCTTTATGGTTCATTTGATGTTGCTTGTTAAATTTAACAAAAATAACGTATTATTATTATTATTACTATTTTATAAAGGTTTTATTTTTTAAAAATATTCTTCCAAACTACCATATCTATATTTTAATTATTTTATTCTCCTATTTTTTCAATTGAAGAACTAATGTGACTTTCATTTACACATTATGAACTTATGTTTTAAGATAATCTTCTTAATGATCTTTTAGGACAAAGGGAGCTGACTGGTGCTGTAGATCTTATAAGTCACTTCAAGTTGCAGCCTCACCATGATTTTTTCTGCAAGCGGCCACTTCCTGTGTCAATTTCAGACACCCACTATCTTCATAATGTGGTAGGAGATACAGAAATCCGGAAAGGAGAAGGAATGCAATTGGATCAACTTATTCAGAGTACATCCTATTCAAGAGATAATAATGCACGCTTACAACCATTTGACCTAGATGTTCTCCAAGAGGCCTTCCAACTCAGAGAAACTGGTCCTATTGATTTGCCACCAGTACGAAAAGTTTTGCCTTTTATTTTGTTTCAGTGACTTTACTAATGTATTTCAGTGCTGGAAGATACCTCTATATGTCCTTTCAACTCTCTCAATCTCTAAAAATTTATATGTTACATGTGTATGGCACTGCAATGGAATTCATCTTAATTCATTTTCTTTCATGCTGATTATTTTGTTCTCTTTTCTTTAGGCAGAGAAGGGGATTCCAACTGTTGCTGGGAAATCAAAGAGTGAGTCCAAGGACAAGGAGAGGAAACATAAAAAGCACAAGGATAGAGACAAGGAGAAGGATAAAGAGCATAAGAGGCACAAGCACCGTCATAAGGATAAGGATCGAAGTAAAGATAAAGACAAGGAGAAGAAGAAGGATAAAAGCGGACATCATGATTCTGGTGCTGATCACTCAAAGAAACACCATGAAAAGGTTGGGATGCTTGTTTGTAACTCTTGAGCAGTTTCTAATTTTTTAGCCAAACAAAAAGATCATTTTCGGTTTTTAAAGAGAACTACTTTGATTTCAGTTTGTGTTGTAAACATAGGACATATGTTCACTCTTAGCTTTTCTTTTGTGGATGATATATGCTGCATTTCTTGAACCCCAAATGATATTTTCTCTTGGGCGTGAGAGATAAACACCTGCCCTGCATGCATTAAGTAATTTTTTTTAAAAAAATTATGATTATTATTTTTTTCTTGTGGTTATCAATTGAAGTTGACAGTTTGATCACTTCCGAAAAAAGTATATCATGTTTTTTGTATTGTTTTAAATATATACAGGTTCTATCTATACATTAATGTTTCTTGTTCATGTCTTCAGAAAAGGAAGCATGATGGGGATGAAGATATTAATGATGTTCACAGGCACAAAAAAAGTAAGGTAATACAGGCATGTACTTTTCCTTTTTGGAACTTTTATTTTGTATTCACTTCGTATTTCTTCCCATATTACTCTCAAGATCACAATATAGCTCTTCATCTTGTATCTTCTTGTGTCATAATTATGGTTTCTGTTCATTCTTGCAGCATAAAAGCTCAAAAATTGATGAACTGGGTGCGATCAAGGTAGCAGGCTGAATCGTGGCATCCAATACTTGTTTTGTTTTCCTCAAATGCTTGTTCTTTAGAGTTTGGAGGGGTCTATTACTTAACATTGTGAAATTCCTTGAGGTAAACACCTATGTCCTGACAAAATTTTAATATATTATGCCCTTAGTCTAACACTATTTTTCTCCGATTAAGGAATTAATTTATCAGAAACTAAAGAATGAATGTAGGAGTCTCTCAAACTTAATATCACCTTCACCTCCATACAAATATCTGTAACAGTTCACTTGATACCTAATACTGTACAGTAACCATCCATTGAACCACAGATATGTTATGCTGATAACACTATTCGTTATTAACATGCTTCAATTACCACATGTTAGAAGTGCTTATAAAAGATGGGTCCTGGAAAGGAGACCCCAAATCAATATCCTCTAAACAGTACCTTTTTTCTTTTATCAACTGTTATATATTGCACAGATGGTTCTACAAGCATAACTGACAAAATTGAAAGCATTTGATCGGAAAAAATACAGGTTTAGAAGTATATATTTGTTGCCAATTTTATATATTAATTTGCCAAAAAGAAGGGCAATTAGTCTACATTTAGATATTTACTTGCTCCCATTAATGCTTTGCCTTTCATTTCTCAGAGAAAATTAGGCCTACTATCATGATTTTACTCTTCATTTTGATTACTATCCAATTGTTCATTTTTTTAAGGTTTTTATCTAGTTTTATCTTGTGCAAATACATTTTACCTCTCCTTTTGCTCTTCTTACACTTTTTTCTCAACCAATCATAAGACATTTTAGTCCTAAAATTGATAGTTTTTTAATTTTTTCTTTCTCCTTACATTTTCTAATATTGTCTTCTAAATCTGATATTTATGAAATTGTTCCCATTTCTCAAGCACCTAGTGAGTTGTGTTTTTTTACATACAAATATTTTAGTCCTCTTTCGAGTTGTTCTTTGTCAGTTCTAACGTGGCCAAAATTGATTAGTGGAGTTTCATGTATTATGATCTAGAGAAATAGACGTGTAATATAAATCTCTTAAATATACTTGTCTTCACTCTTCCCTCAAAAAAACAATACTTGTCTTGATGTTTCATTCAATCTTAGGATGCCGTAGCTTGTGACCAAAGGCTTGATTTAATTGGTATTAGCAAAATGTTATTGGCAGCAATTGTTCTCTTGTTTAGAGGGTTAGATCATTTTCCATTTCTGTTTTTTTGGTCGGGTCAGTCATCACGTGGTGTCAAATCTGTAATGACATTATTGTGCTTGTATTTCATGCAGACTAGCATTTGAACTGACTAAAGATTGTGAAGAAGGTGAATTCACCTATTGAGAAATATGTGGGGGCCAAGGTATATTTTAACGAAAATGAACTTTTGTATAATAACCGATTGTCTGATATAATTCATTGTAATGTGGAAGGAACATCAATCTTTTACTTAGCGTTAGAATTGGATCATGTAAACAGGTTAAAGTTTTTTTTTTTTTTTTTTTCTTCTTCTTTTCATTTTGTTTTAAGAACTGTCGTTCTTTAGAGTCTGCAACTTTTACTTGTGTAGGGAGAGTAGGTTTGTATTATAATTCCTCTTTTTTGGTTGTATTGATGGCTTAAATAGGTATTGGTCTGAAAGGAAATCCCCGAGGTTAGATAGTGAAAAGTGATTTTGTTTAGGTCATTGAGACGTTCATCGTTCCTGTTCTTTAGTTGCGATGTAATTCTTAGCATATTTTTTCTTTTTTTGGCCTCTGAGTCTGAGCAGCCAATATATTTGATAACAGATTAGTCAGACATCTCTATTTATTTATTTATTCATTTTTAATTATTTGCGATCTGGGAAGAAAAAGGAAAAAAACCATAATTGGGTTCATTCTTCTAATTGATTTTTGGGTCCGACTGCCTGCCTCCCTTCAATAATCTCTCCCCACATAAAAAAAAAAAGAAAAATCGAATATTTACAAGGGTAAAATTCAGTACTTTTTTCGAGTTTTTTGTCTTTTAATGAGCTCAGCTCCTCTATTTGTTCTGTTTTGCATTATATTCGGATAGCATCTTAAAACGACATCGTCTTCGTATAAGACAGGTGCTTTCCTCATTCGACATGTCGTTTCACTTTATTCAACAATATGATATAAATAAACTAATAGTTCTTTCCGTGTACGAAGCTTTTGCAGTTTCACTTGAAAAAGCTCTCGGGCAAATTATCGTCATTCCTGCGAAACTTCCAGCGACATAAGGCAACTATAGCTATATGTGAGATGTTTGTACAAGACAAATACAATAAAGGGCCATTCGTTTTCTCTAATTATAGACACAGCCCACCACCTTTTTAAGCAACTGTTTCTTCTTTTCTTCCTTGTAGAAAGAAAAAATGCGAGAGTTGGAACCATGCTAAAAATGTCGTATGTAACCTAGAACTAGAAGCAATAATTCCAAATCACTGGCTCTTTTACATTTTGTTGAGTATTTCTGCTAAAAGCAACAGTATAAAATTTCCCTCATAAGCACTAGCTTTTCCTTCACAGGAGTCGAATTCTCAAAAAGGCTTTTTTATTAATAGCATTGCTATGATACACTAATCATACTGTCAAATTGTAGATTCGTAAAATTATTTTATTTTTTATGGGTTTCATTGTATTGGGATTGCAGGCCCAATCTAGGATCTAGAATATCGAGTTAAATCGATATATATATATAGTTATAGTTATGATGATGGGATGAACAGTATTTAGCTGTTGTCTTGATGATGGGTCAATTATTATGGATCTAAATCGACATATATAGTGGGGTTTTCGTTGGCATCAAGCATTAAGAGCAATAGTGGTAAAACTGATCGATTAATACTTGTTTGGCGGTACTACCCTTTAACGATGTGAATGATTAGTTGTAATTATCATATTGTCCCTTTGAAATGGCATAGATCATTGCACGATTTTAAGTTGGATATGTATCCAAACAAAACAATGTATAAAAAGTTGTGTTTGATGTCTATATCTTGTCTTCTATTTTTTAATTTTATTTGCTATACCAGGTAAATGTGACATGATATATTTTCTTTTTATTTCTTAGGGAATCATCTGTTTTTTTATTTTTGAATTTTTTTTTTCTCATTGCCCACCGAAGGAATTGAATAGTCCATTTTTTAATGATTATTCCTCACTTTTTTTTTTTTTTTTGAACGGGCTTTTCTTTTATAATTTTTCTTATGATAATGTTTTTTTTTGTTTTGTTTTGTTTTTTTTATTATTTTAAAAATATGTTCCGTTATTTTTTAAAATAGTCTATGAAGTATTCCATTATGTAGCATTTTAGTCTCTAAACTTTTTTTTTTCTCAAATAGTCCATAAATTTCATATAACTGCTAGGTTGTCTCAATTTTTATGATCTTAAATCTAATACCCAATATATCTATAAAAATTATAAAGCTACAATGCAACCTGTCCAACAATGTATAAATCAACATTAACGTATGTCAAGGGCTATTGTGCCAAAAATTATGGGATTTGTTGGTGCAAATGTTTCTTTTCATTTACTTGAATTAACACTTTGTATTCTTATTAATTTTTTCGTCACTAAATCCCTTCATGTTTTTATTTACTGGCATTACGGTTAAAAATTGCCTCCTACCTCAGAGAGCAATTTTATGAACAAAATGCTAGTAAAAAGTAACACAATGAGGTTTAATGATGAATAAATAGTAACATAAGGGGGTTTAGTGACGAAAAAAAATCAATAACAAGGCAAAGTGCCAATCCAAATAAATGAAAGGGGCATTTGTGCTAATAAGTCAAATTATGGACTTTAAAAACTATTTGACCTACAATAATATGAACTTTAGTAGTCACGACCCCCAACCTTTCACTTGTTTAGCGATATTGCCCCTAACTCAATTTTTGTTGCAATACTACAAATAAATAAATAAAAATTCCTTATTTTTTCTCTCCCTTTTTTTCCTTTTCTTTTTCTTTTTCTTTTTCTTCTCCATGTTGAAGACACACCCACACCCAACCGCCTACAAAACACACTTATACTCATCGACTTGTTATTTATAAACCTTTATGTTTGTTTTTTTTTTTAAGGAAAGACTTACATGGCATTACAACAAAAACTACGAGTTAACGATTATATAAACATTTTCATTTATAAAAAAAATTAAACAT
>WUAT03170714.1:0-11972 GCA_010015005.3 Ulmus americana | reverse complement strand
CAATTAAAAGAAAAAAAAAGAAGTAATCAAAATACTAAAATATATAAAATATATATATATATATATATATTATTAATTTTTGTAGGTCCCACAAATTAAGTATTTGAAGAAAAAAAAGAATTAATCAAAATACTAAGATAAAAAAAGTTAAAATATATATTATATTATTTTTTTAATCTATAAATTAATTGTTAAAAAAAAAAAGTTGAACCAAAACGCACCAAACATTTGCGTTTTGGTTGACGATGGAATCCACAGTAACTTACATCTACTCTTTTATATGTATACTAATTGGGCCACATGCGATGCACGTGATGTGTATATAATTAAAGATTTAATAGTATAAATTTGATAGTTCAATTAAAACTAAAAATTTAAACTGATTTGATTATTTATAAAAAAGAACATAATTGAATGATAAAATCTCATTTATTAGAAATAATATTAACTATTTACAACAATTAAGTGTTGATACAACAAAAAGTCAGAAAAAGACAATTTATTTTTAATTTTTCCTAAAAATAAGATGATTGCGTTTTGTTTTTCAAAATGAGTAGTTACCTTTCAATAAAAAATAAAAGATAAAAAAAAAATTATACGAAAAACTTAGAAACTGATAGAGCACCAAAGACACATATTGAATTAATAACAATTTTTGGATTATCTTGTAGAATTTTTTTGGAAAGAAGAAGATAAAAAAAAAAATATTGAGAGAGATGGGAAGAAAGAAAGAGGATTGGTAGAAATTTTATTTTTTGGGCTTGAAAAATTGAAGGGAAAAAAATTACCGTTTTCGTTAGCGAATGTGAACAGTACAATTCTACACTCTTTTATATATATAGGATAAAAGTCAAAATATTAGAAAAATAAAATATATTTTATATATTTTATTATTTTTTGTGTGAATCCTACATAATTAATTGTTAAAAAAAATAAAAAATATTGAACCGCAGGGTTGAAGAAATTTTGTTTTTGAAGATTTACGAAAAAAAGAAAAAAAAAATTCTTACCAAAATGATCGTTTTGGTTGACGAAACATACACGGTAGAGACATAAAAACCTCTTTATATATATAGGATAGGATCTGCTGTTAGAGATTTATTTTTTATTATTATTATTTACTCATTTATTTGTAAGCTCAATTATTTATTTCGGAAGTTTGTCGCTTGACCGAATTTGTAGTCACTTTTTAGTGGTTAAAAGAAAGTGATTTCTTCTTTGCCTATTTATAGGCTATTATTTTATTATAAATGAATATCAGAGATGTTCACAAACTCCACACGTTTTCTTTCCTTTTACTCTGTATCATCTGCATGGATACAGTAGAACGAGAAACCGCAAGGGTTTTGAAATGGCTATAAAGTAGAATAAGATGAGATCTGTGAGACCATTCGGCGGAAAAGATCCAGCAACCAAAAAAGGGAGCCCTTTTCGCAAGAGAAGCTGGGTAAGTTGCTAGTTACTCTCTCCCTTTCTTCGATTTAGTTAGTTTAGAAATGGAAGGGTAGTTTTAGGATGTGTTTATGCTTGAATAGAATTTTGGTCCTTTTTTAGGTTATATTTACTTATCCAGGATATGATCCTGCCATATTTATATCCTGATTTTGTTTGTTCTGTGCCTTTATAATGGGTGTGAGTTGTTATATTGACTCTGCTACTTCTTAGCGTAATTTCACATTCATCAAGTCTAAGACTCGGCAATTGGGTGTGATCAGGTACTAAATTGATCAATGGTACAATCGGAATACTTTAAATGGGTTTTTATTGGTTCATTTTGTTGCCTATTTTTTTGAGGGGAAATAAGTGAACTAAAGCGGGATAAAAAATTGAAATTAAAGAAACTTTATCATCTTCGCATTGAAAATATTGCTTCATGCAATTGAATTTGTTTCTTCTTTAAAGTTATTGCATTGTTTAATTCTTACAATTCTTGTAGCCGGAAAATCTTTCTTTGAAGAATTTATTTGTCATTTCTTCTTTTTATTACTCCACCCAGAGCTGGGACGGTCATATCCGAGACATGGGAAGATGGCCAACCTTTGAAAGATGTCAATGCTCAACTTGTACGTCCAATGTACATTTTTTTTTTGTTTAATCTAGTAGACAAGTGAAAGTTTTAGCTTTATACTTTATACTGCATTGTTTACTTAGTTATATCGGTGCATTCATTAGAACCAAGAGAAGATAAAATAAGTCATGACAATATAAGTATAACTTAACATGAGTGCCCTTTGGGGAATTTATTTTATATCAGAAATGTTGGTCAGTTCTTACCAAGAGAATCACAGTAGAGAATTATACATATCTTAGAGAGCTAAACTAGGAGACTACTAGAAAATCTAGTCCCTTCTAGATTTATCTCCAAACAAGACAGAATAAACCGTATCCTAATAAGATTTATCTCCAACCTAAACTACTGTTATGAATGTATCTAACATTGCTATGTGGTTTTTCTAGAGGCAATTAATAGAAACAAAGGAGGTTATTGAGCGATAACGAAAATCCTTAAAGAAAAGACAATCTGGTAAGTTCTACTTCCATCTATGTTACATATGGTTATCAAACTCTCCAGTCATTTTTTTTTTGTTTCTTTTGTCGTTATTTTGTTTATGGAACCTACTTTTGCATTTCAAAACTACTTTTTGCGACCCCGTCTCGGTCTCGCACATGGTTTGTAAATATCTATGTTTAATATGCATCTTAGCAGATTAAATGTGGTAAAGTTGCACATTGCACTCTCTCTCTGTGCTTCTATAAGCTCATCCTCTAGCTTCTTGCCACACGGGGTCAAAGTATTGATCCCGTTTGGTTGGCTTGGCTATTAATATGTAAACATAGATATGTTAATGCAAGATTTGTTGTATGTTTGATTTTTTGAGTAATCCCATCACTTTTCTTGAATGACATCCACACATCAAATCGAATCGGAATAGTCAACACAAGTAAATGAGACAAAACATCGTTGAGTTACCGGTAATGAAGTATTGTCAATAATCCATGCCACATTTATATTGTTGCGGGTGGGCTCAGTTGGAAGCTTCAAGCGCTCAACTGTAGATTGGGACACTACATTCATACGGCTGCCACTTTCAATAATTAGCTTATGAGCTTGATTCCCACAACGAACTAACATTTGAAAAATTGAAGTTCTTCCGATTTAGGGTCTATCAAGATACGTCTTCCAACTGCAACAAGAGAACTTTCAGCATCTAAGTCATCAGAATAGTCTCCAAAATCAGGTGAATTTTCTTCCTTTTCTTTTTCGTGTTACGACCGTTCTTCATCATCTACTCCCAAATGCAGGTTCTTCTTTGGGCAATTGTATGCCATGTGAGAGGTTGTTGACACTTGAACTGTATAAATGATGGCGTAACAACTCTTGCTTGATTTCAGACCACAAACCAGCTTTAAAATCTCGAGGATCTTTTGCTATTTGGCTCCTTGTCTTCAACTCATCAAACTTTTGCATATATTCAGCGAAGTCGGGTAGTTTTGCTTTAAATCGATGAGCTGATCACACAACTTCTCGTGATAACTCCAGGGCATGCACTTCTCACGAAGCTTGGACTTCATTTCTTGCCATGTATTAATTGGCTATTGACCCAATCTTCTAATATCTCCTTCAAAGCCTGTCCACTAAACTGTTGCTAGGCCCACTAGTTTTATCCTCGTAAATCTAATAACCCTCCGCTCATCATTCATATCATACCAATCAAAGTATTCTTCGATTGATTCAAGCTAATTAGCAAACGGAGTAGGATTAACCTTCCCCTCAAAATCTGGCACATCAACCTTCACTTTCTTTTGTTATATCTTCTAAAGTATCGTGTGGCTCAAATCTTGTTTCGAACAGGTCTCCAGCCCATGCAAATATAGGATTTGTAGCGTAGGTGGTTGTTCCTTTTGAGCTTTGTTGTTCACTTGAGAAGGATGACATAACTGATGCAGGATCTTGTTGCTCTGATACAAAACTGGTGTAGGACGAAAGAGGCAGAATTCTATAAGCTAATTGTGGCTTATAATTGTTACTAGTTGAGATGAAAATTTAAGGAAGGTGGGAAAACTTGAAAATTATTTAGGAAAAGTAAAGTATAGAACTACTAGCATCGAGTGCTTTCTCTGTAAATTTCTTTCTTTTCTTATCTCTTTGGACTGAAGCTTACAACCCTTGATATAGAGGGCTAAACAAACTTGTAATTCACACACTTATCACTCGCTAAATGATCCTTAATTGTGACCTTTGGAAAGAAAAATTCCAAAATAAACACACATAACAGTAGCTAATAAACCCCCAAGTTTATCACTCATAGTAGCCAATAATAAATTATAAAACTCCCCAAAAAAAAAAAAAAACTCTAAAATTGCAATCATATGTAATAATGACTCCATCACACCAAAATCAAATGCTCAGCCATAATCTTTGGAACAAAGCTGACACTTGTCTCCATCACAAGCATCCAAAGTGGATCTATGATGGTTCCAGCACAGGTCAAGCCCCCTGGAGAAGATAATGAAGTGATCTTATAGTAAGCTTCATTTGCTCAACAGGGACCATACTACTGTGATGCTCCTCGCAAAGCCTTTGAGCGTGACATTGTCAATTCTCACTACAAGGCATGCCTTTATGCAGGCATCAACTCAAATAATAATGTTGATAGGTATGCTCTCACAATTGTTTCGATGCATCAATTTATAGTTGGATATTTTTTTATATATGGACAAACCAAAGTGTGGAGGACGATTGAAAGTCCATCCACACTTTTTTTTTTTTTTTTCTTCCTTCGCTCATTTCTCTCAAGAACTGTGTAAGAGGTGCTTTTAATGGAATTCCTGATTATTGAATTAATTTTAATTTTGGGTTTTAACATTTTTTAATATTAATGGTACCCTAGTTTTTTTAAAAAAGTTTTAAACTCTGTTGTGGGTATTTTCCCACTACCGAATTTATTGCTCTCCAGCTTAGTAAGATGAATCCATGAGCTAATTCTTTAGAGCTTTTCTTGGGCCCAGAGCAACTTGGTAAGATGAGAGGTGAATCCATGAGTTTAGAGCTCCTCTTGGGCCTAGGTACTGAGCAGGGTAAGCGAGCCACAACCAAGGAAATGGCACACAAGCTATCTCTACCGAGTAGACTTGCCTCTAAATTAAGAAGGTCAAGCTATGTTTCACCAATATAAATGGCTAAAGTTTTCCACTAAAAACAGAGTTTACTGCATTCTTCGGTATTCCTAAGCAGGCTGAGTAACCAGCTCAATTCGAATCACTTAACAAGACTAACTACCCAGTCTTTCCTCACTTCCTATTATTTCACTTCAAACTCAATTTTCACTCCACTCTTATCTGCTAGTTTGTTCTCTCATGCGAAGGATTGACTTAAGCATCAGTGTTATTGGAAAAATTACCTCCGATCACCTACGATACTCTCTTTTGTAGATCTTCCCGACCAGTGTCCCGAGCACAATCAATTCTACGAGGGTTGGGAGTGACTTGCAGAGCACCTTCGGTGATTTATCACAATTTGAGCATTAACAAATTCAATAATGTTGAATGAGATGCTTTAAGTTGAATATTGTCGCTTCATTTGCCTCGAAATAATCTTATTCGAACACGAGCAGTAATTAGAACAAGATTATCTATAATTATTCAGACGAGAGATTATATATTATGATTGTTCTCAATAGTGCTGAAGCTATAGCATTATTGGATGTTTTGTAAGTTGCGGTGGGTTTGAATTGCTCCCCTATTGTGATAGAACCGGGAGAATAATTTGCATGATCTGGGACTGTTTTTACCTCAGGTTTTTGGAGTACTAGTCGAGAGCAGTGGTCAGTTATGTGGGTCATTCAATAAAGAAATCGAATTTATTTATTAAAAAAAAGAAAACGTTTTACTTATTCTTTCTTTTTTCAATTAGCAAAACAATATTATATTTATAATCTAATTTCCAATTAGCAAATAAAAATGAAAGTGGTCAAATCTTAAATTGGCAAAGCTTGTGCATACCTAAAAAAACGAAAAGGAAAAGTATTAGGATCAAAGATCATTGTACAATGAGTTTGGACATTAGAAGAAGAGAGACACAGAAGAGCCAAAAGCAATAATAAACCAGAAAATCGATCTTGAGCTAAAAACAACTTTATAAAAGCAGTACCCACAAAACAGCTGTCTACCCTTTTATTGTAATCATTATATGGAATCGCTACCATTCACACAAGCACAACACATGATTTTAAAAATGTCCCTTCAAATAATAGTAAAACCTTATCCCAATTCATTTCCAGAGAGAGATGAAGAAGAACACAAACACCAAAAGAAATCAGTAGAACTACAATACAAATGAAAGAAACATGTTGCAATTCCCCTTTTATTGAAGAAAATACAGAATTCGTAAGTTGAAAATTAAACTAGTTTAAGCAAAGTGTTAACTGCAACAATCATTCAATATTCCGTACAGGAACAGGGACTTGCCAATGAGAGAAAGGTGAAAGTAGGAAGAGAGAGAGAATATCTGCAAGTGTAATTACAATCATGATAGACAAAAAGAGATTCGTTCCATTAATATTACACAAACCCACCACCCAATGTCCCGTAATAAGTTGAGCAAGCCTCAGAGATTCACATTTTGATTCTTCCCAAAAATGCCCAACTAAAAGATTTTATCCAAAATTGGGAATAAACCAAAGAAAAATATCAAAATCCACCAAACAGATTAACCCAGGAGACAATTCTATATTCAGGCAAAAACAAAAGAAAATCCAGTTTGATGGAAGAAAATGATCTCTGAATAGAATGATCGATTGATTGATTTGTTTGAGCTCAAGAACTTGTTACATAAACCCAGAAAAGGCTTCTCCCAATTTTTCACAGTGACCCAAGAAAGAAATTACACAAAAGCAGCAGCATTACTATAATCGTTCAGATGAAAATTGCCAAAGTAATAATAAGAAGAAAGAAAGAAAGAACAAAGGGCACTAATCTAATCTAGCGCTAAGAAGGAAGTGCGCGTGGAGGAGGAGGTAGAAGTTGATGAGCATTGTTAAGCACCTGGGTTTGGTTTTGTGATAAAAATGGATGCCTGAGCAACTTGGCAGCCGTCCATCTTCTTGAAGGCTCCTTCTGCAAACAACAAGAAATAAAATCCCTAAAATCTTTTGAAGCAGTGGGTGGTGCCTCCGGTGGCTGAGCCATACAAATCGCAACCATCAAGCTAGCCCAATCTCCTTGTCTACCCACTGAGAATGGGAATTTACCCAGATAAAATTCCAAGATTGAAACCCCAAGACTCCAAATGTCGCCGGCGTACCCATCGTACTGACCCTGATTGATATCGGTGTTAATCCTCTCCGGGCTCATGTACGCAATTGTTCCCACCGACGAGTTGCAATCAATGGTTTCGGCAAGAATCCGACTCACCCCAAAATCGGCGATCTTCACCTCTTTTCTAGCGTTGATCAACAGATTCGAGGGTTTGATGTCTCGATGAACGATTCGCCGGCTATGGAGATACACGAGGCCGCGAAGGATCTGACGGGTCAGGTCGGCCAGATTCTTCTCGTCGGGGATGTATGCTCCTTCCAAAGACCCTTTATCCAAAAACTCCAACAGAACCTGGATTTCGCCGTTGTGATCGAACATATCGTGACATCGAACCACGTTAGGGTTATCCACATCGCGAAGGATCTCGATCTCACGGCAGATCTGATGGCGGACGGAATCGTCGTGGTTGCCGTAGATGACTTTGAGGGCGTACACTTGGCCGGTGGGGCGGTGGATGACCTTGTAGACGGTGCCTCCGCTTCCGCTTCCGACTCGGCTGACTCGCTCGAGCTCGGAGAAGTGGATGAGCGGGTTGCCGAGATTTTTGTTTCCGTTGCTTCTTCCGGCCGAAGAGGAAGACGAAGAAGGAGCGGAGCCTGGAGGAAGAGGCAGAGGCACGGCCAGTTTGACGTCCCGTTGGGGAAGAGGAAGGGTCAGGTCCTGTCGCCGCCGGGAAGGCTTTTTCGTAGCAGACGACGCCGGCGAGGGTTGAATCGGTCTCATGACTCGCCCGCGTTCAAGTTTCACTCTCTATCTTTCTTTCTTTCTTTCCTGTTTGGAAGATGATGAAGAAGAAGAAGAAGAAAATATTTAAAAAAATAAAATAAAATAAATGGAAAATTTAATTCGGGATTAATAATTGGATTAAAAGAAAAATGGCAGAGAATTTTTCTAAAGAGAGAAGGGGGGGTTCGTGGGTTTGTGGAGGAAAGAGAGTGGAAACACCAAGAAAATGAAAGAAAAAGAAGAATTGGCAATCAGAGAGAGAATCGAGATTTACATGGACACGAAACGCACGCGTTTTCAACGCGAGTGGGTGACAAGGTCGAATGGGATTGGAGGCCAGAGCGGCGCGTGAGTTTGAAGGGGGAACAACTACATTGGATGTCTCGTGGAAATTTAAGACAGTACTTTTGCTTAGGGCTATGAACCAGGAACCAATTGAAGACCCGACCCGGACCAGCCCACCATTGACTTTTCTATTGATAGGTGATGCTTGGGCCTTAGGAAGACAAAAATATTGCGGTTTAACAAATTAATTCTTTCAACTCAAGGATTTTGGTTGACTTTTGACGCTGTATTCATCGGAGACTTATAATTTTTGAGATATCAATTATTCAATCCAACACAACACAAAACGTCTTTAATGAATATTCCAAACATCATTTAATAACATTTCTAAATATATATTTTTAATTTGAAAATTATATTCGGTTGAATCATAGATCTAGACACACTCGATTTTCCTTTAAATCTTGCTTAATTGGATTTGAAATTTTGTCGTCTAATCCTATTTAACTATTATATGGTTTATATTCATTGTTGATTCACTTTGCACACTCTTAAGTGAAATATTAAAATGAAATAAACTGGAAATACATAAAGAAAGAAATAAACTGGAGATGAAATAATCTAAAAAGAACCTGTCCTTGGATTTCTTATACAAAAAGAAATTTGGTGAGGCCTTTGTGTCACACAATTTCCTTAAACAAATTCATCACTCTCTTTGGTATTTGAAAGTTTTTTCTGCGTCCGTTTTCCGAGATACAACAATAACAAAGTTGTCTTGTAAATATGAAGGGATGAATTTCCAGCGAACTTTAACACTTATCAGAAGAGAAAACAAGAGAAGAAGAGAATATCTTTTTGTGTGTTTTTTTTTCTTCATATAGGAAGTCCTATTTATAGGGAAACAAGGGGTAAAAAAGGGGAAAAAAATCAAAACAATTTTAATTCCAAAATAAAATAAAAAAGGTCTGAAAATTAAACCAAATTAAATCTATAATTTAAATTGTGGTTTAATTCATAAACGTTTTGGATTAATTTTGAAATTAAAAAAAAATGATTTTAATTCTGGAAATAATTAATCTTTAAATACGAAATTAAATGAGACTTTAATTGCAGCAGTTTAAGAGAAGGAAATTAATTCGGCCGGTGCATTTCCTAACTTAGTTTTCTAACTCAACTACCTTATCAATGGGCAAAATTTGAGAGTCAATTCATTTACCCGAATACCGTTTTGAGTGTATAATTTCTATTTTTGTTTTCCCAACAAACTCCCACAAGAATGAAATTGACACACAGTCAAAATCAAAGGGTAACATTGCGTTTTTGACCTCCATGTCAGAGTTCAACAGTCTAAAACCTGCATAGGATATGTAGGTGTTGACTTTTAAACCTTCCCTTGTAAAGAGATATTTACTTTACTGGCCAAACAGTAGACTTGATGTCCTTGAACTATTCTGCCGTTTTTGTAAATGATGATATATTTCACACATGAATCTTTCCTGACACATTTCAATTCTCATTGTGATGTTTGTTTTAGTCATGAACATTTGTTTGGTTCTGCGAAAGTTTCTAAGGAACTGAGCCCTACACAATTCCCCTTTGAAGCGACCCCACTTCTCTTTTACATAGGTGATATCTTAATTAAGAGTAACCCGCGTTACTAGCCTATCCTCGACCTTGCTAACATCACTGTTTCATCATAGGAATGGACTTGCTAACATCACTGTTTCATCATAGGAATGGACAAAAGGGTTAACTTGCCCCCCACTTGATGATTTATCAACTAATTCTCTATTTAACCATTTGGTTAGCGGATCCACAATGTTATACTTTGACATTACATAGTCAACATATATAACCACAGTTGAGAGTAGTTGTCTAATAGTGATGTGTCTACGACATATGTGTTTAAACTTACCATTATACATATTGCTTTGTGCCCTTCCAGTTGCAGACTTACTGTCACAATGGATGCAAATTTTCGGCACTAGCTTAGGCCACTGTGGAATATCATCTAAGAATTAGCATAACAATAGCAAACTTACGAACGACCAAGTCCATGATCTTGATTTGCAGCGGGATCACTAAGTCCATGATCGACTAAGTTAAGTATCATTCCCTTTTTTGTTGAACGACCAATACTTCACGAAGATTCAATATTCTATTCCGAAAACCCCACATCATCGTTAAATATAAAAAGGGAATGGTGTAATATCTATTTTTTGTATTTAACAATGAAGTGGGATTTTTGGAAGAGAATATTGAATCTTTTTGAAGTATTGGTCTTTCTACAAAAAAGATAATTAAATAACTTAACTTAGTCAAGCATGAAGTTAGAGTCCCGCTCCAGATCAACCGTAGGAATAGAAGTCTGGTCCTAATATTAAAAATTTAATATTAATATAAACTTGGAAAGTAACACAACACTTTATGCAGTACATTTTTCTCCGACCGTCTGCCTACATGCAATTTCCAATGATTTTCTGAGTACACATGACATGTTTCTTTAGAAGAGTTTTTATTCCAGAAGAGTGTACAGTCATTTTTGCACACATGAATAGACTTGTACCCTAAACCCATCCTTATTATCAACTTTTTTGCTTTATAATGAGAGTCGACGAGATTGATTTTCGGAAACGCCAACTTCAACAATTTTAGTTGTTCATCGAATGACTTATTAGTCCACTTGTTCATCACCTTCATGTGCATCAACATAACTAAGAAGTTTAATGATGAAAGAGAAGACACTCGAGGGTATAATTCAGAATTAAGGGCTGTAAACAACTCGTTATATTGTATATTAGATGATTCAGTGGCTACCGGGTCCACTTCTGCACCACATTGATTATATCTTCAAGCACGCCAGACATCCCATCACTGTCGGATATCCCCTTATTCTGTTCCGGCACATTTGAAGTTACTGTGGCATTCGCATTTTTCCCATGATAGATCCACACGTCATAACTTGCCATAAAACCATTCCGGAAGATGCGATTCTCTAGCACATCCAATTGATGTTTGTCATTATTTACACATCAGTTGCAAGGACATCTGATTAACCCCCTATCATTTGCAAATGGCTTTGCCATCTGTAGAAAATTCTACAGATCATTCCAAACTTCATCAGTCGAACTTCATCTTTTGATCTTCATCCAACTTTTGTCAATTGCCATTTTCAAGATGCTTCAAATACGGAGAGAATAAATGTTACTTGTATATTTCGTTCGCACAATGTGTCCTAAATCCGCCTTATCACTCCAACTCTAAAGGGTACGGGCTTTAACCATTCAAGATTGATTTTCAATTATGAATTGTGTTGTATTTTTCAATTATTACAGCACTTCACGTGTAAATTTCGGCAACATCTCACCTCAATTCTCCTAAGTTTGCAATCTATATAAAATATAGTCCACACCCAGAGAATAAAGCGGATATACCACCGAAATCTAGACACAAAATAGATGCAATAACTGAAAAATACAACATAATTCATAATTAAAAACCAATCTCAAATTGTCCAAAAAAGGGACAATTTGAAGTTAAGTACTGAACTTAAGATAAAAATGATCAATGAGATTAAACGGACTTGATCTCGAGTCGATATGGATAACACATGGGGATGATACATGAATGATTGATCGTGGACA
>WUAT03170604.1:0-11973 GCA_010015005.3 Ulmus americana | reverse complement strand
AGATTGAAAAAAAAATTATGTAAAAAATAGTGAGAATATTAATAATATAATGTAAAAGATAGTAAGTTTAGACGTGTAAATGTAAAATGTGATAAGATAATAGAATATGTTAAAATAATATAAAAGATAGTGAGATTCATATATATAATAAAATAAAATATAATAATTATTAAAATAAAATAAAAAATAAATTTTTAAAGAATAAGATATGATTTAGAAATTTTTGGATAGGGCATTACTTACTAGAAAATTTTAGAGGCTGCTTCTGTTAATTTATCTTCCTAATATATGATAACCAAAAGATAATGCACAAAATTTGATAACGACCTAACTTGGAAAGCGGGCTAGTGTTAGCCTTATTTAGTAATAATACAAGACATGAAATTGTAAAATTATACAATAATAATTATAAATAAATAAATAAATAAAAGAAATTATAAATTATAAATTTCTTACATAATAAATAAATAAAAAGTGAAAATTATAAATTTCTTACAGAGTAAACAAGAAAATAAATAAAAAATAAAAATTATAGATTTCCTACCGCAATACAAAATACTATTCAAATTTCAAAGTAAAGGAGAAGAATATATGAAAATACTGAGTCTCGTGTTTCATACGATGCCTTTAAAATAGATTTTCTCTCTCACTGTGAATGCTCGAAGTTGTTTGGTATCTGTCTCGTAAGATAAAACAGTATACTAATAATAAAATTACACCATGAAACTACTCGAAAATATATATGAATTCTATCACATAAAACCTAAAACTTTTAGAAGTATTTTTCCAAAATTCTAATAAAAGAGAAAAAGCACTTAGAGAGGGAATGAGAGTGTGCGTATGTGAGGAGAGCAGAATTTAAGAAGAAAAAGTTTTTTTTTTTCCTCCTCTCCTGAATGTCTCATTAAATTGGCAAATAATTGCACAAAGCCCCTAGCTAATTGCCTCTACTTTACATCTATCTCCGCATCCAAAGCCATTATAGGATTAGAAGCAAAATTTTGCATCCAATAGCTTGTTAGAATGAAAAGAAAAACTAGACCCCTACCTATATTGCCCCTATTTATTTTATTCATTTCCAACAGCTAGATGTAAGCAAATGAAACCTTCTAAGTCTGAAAATTACAAAAAGAAGATGAGACCGGAATCAGTCATAGTGGACCAATAGTAAAACAATCTAGAAAACTAATACGTGGAGAATAGATAGGTTTTATCATAGTTTAGTGAATTGGCAGTTTGTAAACAATTTCAATAGCGTATGATCTTTAAAATACTCTCATAAATTTCCACCGTTTGTTTAAGAGCATGCCAATTTTCTTTTGGCTGAATTAGAGTAATTATCTTGGAACGATTGATCTAGAGAAGACACAGACAAAAACGTTGACGAGCTCCATTGGTGGCAAAATTACAAGGACCATTGCCTAAGCGTCCCCTACGAAGGCCACGAGACGAGAATCACGCGGACAACAACACGTTGGTGTTCTGCAACGTGATCTGGATTCAATCCGGGCTTCGAGAACCTGATGATGACGAAGACCTTGTTGAGGTTGAGGTAGTTGAGGGTGCGGCAAAGGATGAAGCCTTGGGATTCGAGGGCTTGGTCAGAGATGGAAAAAGATTTGGGTGGCAGTTTGGTTGAAATTGCCAGGTTGGGTCGTAGATTGCCAAATCTCAGAGGAGGTGGGTCGACCGGTGAAGGAGGTGGGTTGGTCGACGGAACAGGTGGGTTGGCCGATGAAAAAAGGGGGCAAAGATAGGGAGTTTGTGTGGAAGATGATTTGAGTTTGGATTTTCTTTTAATTTTAGTATTTAAGTAGTTTGTATTTATTTTTAATTGTTTTTAAAATATATTTTACTTTTTAATCTATTTTTAATTTAAACTGAAGGGTAAAATTATCATTTAAAAAAAAATATATAAACGGTAAAAAATATCTATAAATAATTTTGTTAAAAATTAAAGTATCTAGATAAGTACGTTCAAAATTAAAGTCCTTTTTAAAGTTCCGTACAGAAATTTTTCAAAAATTTAATAAACCTAATAAAAATGAGATATAATTGAATATTCTTCACAAAGCCCCCTAGCTAATTGCCCCTACTCTACATCTCTATTTGCATCCAAAGCCATTATAGCTAATGGCCCCTACTCTACATCTCTCTGCATCCAAAGCCATTATATGATCAGAAGCAAAATTCTACATCCAATAGCTTGTTAGAATCAAAAAGCAAAACTAGATTCCCACATCTAGATGTAAGCAAATGAAACCTTCTTAGTCTGAAAAATACAACAAGAAGAAGAGACTAGAAACAGTCATATTGGGTCAATAGTAAAACAATCTAGATAACTAATACGTGGAGAATAGATAGGTTTTATCGTAGTTTAGTGAATTGAAAGTTTGTAAAAAAATTTCAATAGCGTATGATCTTTAAAGTACTCTCATATATTTCCACCGTTTGTTTAAGAACATGCCAATTTTCTTTTGGCCGAATTAGAGTAATTATCTTGGAACGATTTATCTAGAGATGACTTTCTTGTAAATCAGGGAACTTTCAAACGATTTTAAAGAGTTCATTAAATGAAGGATTAAAAATGTGAGAGATCTCTTGAATTATGAGATTTGTCTTGAAATGGATCTATGAATAATATATTTATGAGGGCCTGTCAATTAATTGTCAAAAATATAACAATAATGGCTGACGTGAAATTTTAAGCTTTGTATCTTTAGTCATTGAAAGGAAATTAAAAAGTAATAAAATTTAATGTTAGGTATGTGACCAAAGTCCCACGTTGAGTATACAAGGAGTTGATTATAAATTTATAAATATGAAAAAATTTATTAATATAAAATCTTTTAGGTAGAGTCCAAAAATAAAGTTAGTTGTCGGTTAAGATTTTCTTAGCAAGACTTCAACAATTGTAACTAGATTAGCAATTCATGACTCGCCTATTATGAAATAACAATTTTTTTGAAAAAGTAAATAATTTCTATTCAAATACTCAAATAAATATCGTCTCTTCTGGTCATATTATGAAATGACAATTTAAAATAATAATAATAATAATAATTTCAATTAAAATATTTAAATAAACACAATTTTCTATGATTCTCTATTTAAGTCATGCTTCAACTTACGAAACAAACACTAAGTTACCCTGGTATTATCTCGCACTCTAGTTTTTGTTGTGCCACCATCACAACATCTAAAAAATAAGATCTAATTTGGCAAATTTGTCGATGTAAAACTCTATTTCAAAGAGATCGAAACGACGGGATTTTGAGGTTTTGATCAGCATGATGAAGGTAGAACGACAGCGTCCTATGATTCATGTACTTTTCATTTCACTTGAAGTTGCAAAAGTACAACAATACTTTTCTTGTCGTCTAAAACGAACGTTGTCGCTGGTTTTCAAATGATAAATTTAGTACGACAATGCCATTTTTGTCGTTTCACATATCCTGAAGCCTGAAGTCTCAAAAGCAATCCCCAGGTGAGGCAACTTGAAGGAGCTACAAATACTAAAGATCACCAATAATCTCCACAAGAGCAAAACCCATCTTTGAAATGGTGGAAACGATTAGTATCCCGGACAACAATTTCCCGCTTTGCTATTTTCGAAATGAGCTTTGCAGCGGTATGAAAATCCCCACAAACACGAAGATTCTTTGTAATTCTGATTGTTGTACCAGGTTTTGAATTCAAAATTGCAAAGATGATAAGGCTTCAATATAACAGAAGCTGTTATTTCTGTTATATCAGTTATATTCCCATTTCATTCTTTCAATATATATAAGCATTAGATTGTATTCCTAATCAACGGCTGATATGTAATCTTAGTTGCCAGCTTGGCAATCCTAGTGTTTACTTCTCATTGGCTAAGATTGTAATCCTTCTCTTATAAATAAACTAACTCAGCATTAACTGTTTGTTAATCTGAGATTTCCATCTTGATCATTCCTCTGCATTTCTCAAAGTTCCTTACAATCTTACAAAAGAAAATAGCCAACTTCTCACTGTGAACTACTAGATTGCATTCCTTGTCCTCCTCCACATTGTGAAGAGCAGAATCAGTCTCTGGGACATAGCCCAATTCTTTCATCTTCCCTACCAAAACATCTAACTCTTCATATATCTCCTTGGACTGAGGATGTGATCTGTCACCAGCAAGAAAAGTGTGTATCCTATCATTGAGCTCAACATTGCTGATACCAGGCTTTTTCTTGATTCCTCTAGCTTTCATCATGGACCGCACGGTTGTTACATCTTGCCATCTTCCTGCCTTTGCATAGATGTTAGATAACAAAACATAATAACCCGATTGCTCTGGAACCAATTGAAAAAGATTGTCAGCGGCTATGAGTCCAACATCCATGTTGGAGTAGACCCGGCAAGCACTCAGCAGAGCCCCCCAGACTCTTTCGTTAGGCTCAATTGGCATTCTTTGGACAAAACTAAATGCCTCGTCAACTTTACCAGCTCGTCCTAACAGATCTACCATACAAGCCAAGTGTTCTATTCTTGGAGTAATCCTATGCTCCTCAATCATCAACTTGTAGTAGTACTTTCCCTCATCTAGCAGTCCCGAGTGGCTGCAAGCCGAGAGAACTGATACAAAGGCAACAGAATCTGGACTCAGACCCGAGTCTAGCATTTTTTCAAAGAGTTCAATAGCATCCCGGCCTTCCCCACTCCTGCCATATGCAGAAAGTAATGAAGTCCATGACACAACATCGTGGAATTTCATACTTTCAAACACTTCTCTTGCTTCTCTTAAACATCCACACTTCGCATACATATCCATCAACGCATTCTCTACTAACAAATTTGGCCGAAGCTTCTTCCTCTCAACGTGTTGATGAATTCGCCTTCCTAGCAACAGAGCCGAAAGATCTCCACAAGCAGGAAGAATGCTAGCAATTGTGACTGCATCAGGTTCTACCTTACACTCTTCCATCTGCAGAAACAGATCAACTGCTTCACTAGCCATCGAATTGTTCACATAAACTGCGATCATCACATTCCACGATATCAAACTTCTGTTAGTCAAGTTTACAAACATCTCCTTGATATATGCTACATTGTCCGATGATGTGTAAGAAACAGCCGGAAAGAGGCTAGCCATTGTTCCAGCATCAGGCTTCAGTCTTAGCAACTCCATTTCCCGACAAATCTCCAACGCATCATCAAACCTCACATTCTGAGCATACCCTGCAACCATTGAATTCCAAGAAACCACATCTCTCCTCGGCATCTCATCAAGAACTCGCCGAGCCTCCACCAAACGATCACATTTCCCATACATGGAAACAAGACCATTCCCGACATATAAATTCAAGTCCAACCCAACTTTCACTACAGCACCATGAATTTGCACCCCCACCCACAAATTTTGAGACGCTGAACAAGCCTTCAACACACAAGGATAGGTATAATTATCGGGTTGGAATCCCTGGCTGGACATAGTTTTGAAAAGAACAAGAGCATCATAATGGAAATGGTTGTTCACATAGCTTCTGATCATAACATTAAAGAAAACAACATTCTTCTCAGGCATTTCGTCGAATATGTGGCGGGCGATCTTTGTTTCTCCACAAGCAGCATAAGCTCTCGTGAGTTTAATACCCAGTGATGGATTGGAGCGAAGTTGTTGATCAACAAAGACTCTGGAGTGGAGTTCTTTCAAAGTTTTGAGATCTGGGTAATCATCCAATATCTTACCATAGAAATCTTGTGCAATAACTGGGCTCTCAGGGACACTTTTGGGTCTTCGAATCGATGAAACGAGAGCTTCCAGTGTTTCGGAAGTTGATAAATGGCGGGAACGATGAACAACGGCTCTCATGAAGGAGTGTTGTGTTTCGAAAAAGAGTATTTGAGTTGGAATTTATATGCAGAGATTACATCGTTGATGTTCGGTGCGTTTAAGGTCCGTTCTCGATGAATAAACAAGGCCAAGAAGAAAATTTCATAGGTACCTTTTTATGTCATATTTTGTAATTTCATTTTAGTTGCAGACCCTCGTTGAAAATTTTTATTTAATAATAGAAGGGAAAAATATCTATATGTGAAAAATGAACGCCGGACAATTTTTAAAAATAATAATATTTGATCTATTAATTATTTTGTGAGATTTTAACACATAATAATTTATCGAAAAGTAAAAAAAATGTAATAGTCACCAAAATTAACATAAAATATATATGTAGTGATCACATGCACTACGTATATTACGTATGTAGTGATCACATGCTCTGATGGTAAAATCACGAATTGACTATTTCTAACAAATTTAAACATGATTTGAATTGGCTGAATTCAAATAGGCAAAATAAGATCCGGATGTGATATAATAGGATTGGATAAGAACAGTGCCACTATTTCAAAGAAAGAAAAATTGGTGAAGAGAAATGTACAATTCTCATGGAAGCAAGTAAACAACGCTTGTTCAACTGCGGACTCGAAACTACTGTTTATTGAGTTTGATTTCTGGTTCCATTTTAAGGGTCATCTTTAAACAGAGCCTTAGAAACAGGGGAACAAGACTGATAGCTATAAACTTCCTCGTCAGAGGAGCAGCATTTAGAGAATGAACGTTTCCTTTCTGTCATTGGGGTCTCACATACCGAGTCACAAACAATTTCCACTCCACGGTTCTTCCTTTTTGATGGCTTTTGACGACGATCTGACTTTGGTTTCATGGCCTTTGACTGTTTTGGGGCCCAAACTCTCTGTAGATCAGGCACCCAACTAGTAAAAGAAGAAAATCTTCGAGCTCTCTCTCTGCTCTTGTGAGCTTCCATTAATTTGCGAGCATGCTCGTCTTGTGTGATTCCTCCCTGCTGTAACCTACCATTATCGTTTTCTTGCGGCTGAAGGGACTCATTTTCAGCTGATGTTGATTCAACCATTCTAACATTCTCCCCCTTTTCATCTTTCGCTGGTTTTTCTCTCCAGGATTGATTGCTTTCCTCGCTGTTGAGCAAATGATTTGGGAGCTCATCTTCTTCAGCAAAGAGCAATAAATCCATTTTTGTATAGATTTTGTGAACTACATCTCCAAGAGATTCCGAATACCTGAAATTTGAGTAGTTAAACGTAGTTTATCAGCTTATCCCTCCTTGAACAATATCAAGTACTTGTAAATGTAATCAGAAACTTCAAATGATAAAAAGAACATATATTTTAAGGGTCATATAACAGCATCAGAAGGCAATAAGTAATATCATGAAAAATTGGGACAAAAACCAAGCCCTTCATCTAAAACAACTTATTATTGCTTTTCCCAACTTGGTTTTTGCATTATAATAGAACTAATCCTCTTCCGTTCGATTAACAGAGAAACACAGGATATGGGCATTTAGGAAAGCAAAAAACAACAAACTAGCCTAGTCATTTATTGCAGTTTTCAAACAAGAAAACGAACCCAGTGATTTAGGGTTCAGAAAGATGACTTTTCAATAAAGCACTCCATCATTAAGAGCAAAAAAAGATTATTCATCAGGTCTGTTACAGATTGTGTGTACGGTACCTGGCTTTTATGATCTTTCCCACATAACTATCTAAGCTCCAGTCTCCAAAAAAGCCTCCCTCCAGATGACATTGAATGGTCTCTAGCAGTAAGCAAATCTGTTTCACAAACTTCTGTCTCGTAGATTCTCCAATGCTCTCTCCAATTTCTGATTGTAGTATCTCCATCCGAAACAAAATCTGCAATTCGTATCTAGCAGGCATTAAGGAAAGCGTAAAAGTAAGCCAAATGATAAAGCAATCAAATAACTAATAAATCTAGTGGACGGTAATTTTCTTTACGATACAGAAAAAAGCTAAACAAGAGTTTATAAGGGAAAATAAGAATGATCTATAACTATGTTTTCTGAAGCAGAATCTTGTTAAACTAGAATAAGGAAAATGAGAAGGATACTCTTTAACTATCTTTTCAGAAGCAGATCCTTCAGATGCCTGAATGGATGGTTCATTACTTCTGCACTTGGCAATCAACTCCTTGGGATCTCTTAATAGACGTTTTAACAGTTCAGCAGTACGAAAGTCACCTGGATCTTGAGAACCCGTAACAGGAATTTGACTGTCTGAAGTCGTTCCCACACCGGCACTACATCTTTTATTCAACCAATATATAGATGAATTCACTAGTCGCCGTGCCAAAGCCCTTAAGTCTACTCCTTCAGACTCCAATCCTTGTTGGATCTTAATGGATAAACTACTGAAAAAAGTTTCAGAAGTGTCTGCCTGAGAGTCAGTAGCAGTTTCATCCTGTACACTGGAAGCCCCAGTTAACAAAGTTTTCCCAACTGGATCTGATAAAGAAATTGGCTGTTCGGGTTCTTGCAACTCAGTCAATCTATCATCTATTTCTTTTTTACTCTCCTCCTGCGGCTTGGATTTTTCCTCTAAAACAAGGACACAACTGCTAGAGTTCTTAATCTGCTTCATCCAGCATTTCAAAAATTTCAGTTTTTTTGAGTAGTTACATCCCCTGGCAAAATAAACCTCCTCTAATTGTAGCTCAGAATGTTGAAATGCTGCTGCACAGAAGCTACTCCATGTGTGGTCCTGGAGCAATTCTAAATTTCTTTTGCTCCTTTTATTTTTCTTGTCCCTATCAGAGCACTTAGTGGATGGCGAGTGGTTAGCAGATGTGTCGGGATTAGGGAGTGAGCCACATCTAAATTGAGCCACTTCCGAGCCATATAACTCATTGACTCTCTTGTGAAGGTAGAAGCTATCACTTAGAAAAAATAGCAGTGCTGAAGAAAATGTAAAGGGCATAAGGATTCCCATATAGGAGTTACCACTGTGATCTAACAGAGAAAAAAAAGCACAGAAACCTTGCCTATAGAGGAAACTAGAGAAAATCTGCCAAATTGGTGCAGAACTTTTAGGCTGGGATTCATCCAATTCTTTTGCTAGCATTTCAAGAACCTTATCTGCAAAAAATTCATCAGAATTTTCTTCATGATTTTCCCGAGGCTTTCTTCGATGTTGGCTGACAAGTATCGGATCAGATAGATGCCCCTTGAATTTCTTAAACTCATTGTACGTCTGCAAAGCCTTAACCTGCAGCTTGTGCACCCCATCACCAAAACTTTCCCACACCGCTTTCTTCAGTCCAGTAACTCCTTTCTGCGAATCCACCATTTCTGGGATACACAAAACATCAGTATTGGATCTACTTTTAGGCAAAACTTTCAAATCCACCAACTCGAGATCACAGCACTTGCATTCCAAAGGTTTCCCAGCTATATCTAATATCTCAAGACTCAAATGCACATTGAGTTTCTTAATAAGCTCATCACAACAAAAAGTGTTCGACGCAATCCCAATCTTCGGATAAATTAAACCAAAAGGAACTAAAGCAGAACCAAGAACTATGGAATCAGTTGAGCAAAATCCCCATCCCAAACTCCTGATCCCACTCTCGAAAAACCCCAATCTTGGTTCTAACTCCTTGATCCCAACCTTGTCATCACACTCCAATTCAAACCTCACATCCACCCAACTAAATTGGATATCCCTACTAGCAAAAGCCTCATTCACATTAGCAAATAACCCACAAAATCTCTCACAGAGCAAGCTCACATTTTTCAAGCATTCATCATCAATTCCCACATTCAAGAACCCAGACAAAAACTTAGAACACCCACTAAACGGCGAAAATAGAACAATCAAATTAGACCTAACCAAATCCGAATCACAATTCAAAAGCGTACCCGGATCCTGAATTATGGGGTCCCAGCCATAATCATGAACCAGCTGGCGCATCGAGGCGGCGAGATTCGAAGCTCGAGGAACCAAATCCAGCGAAGGGTCTTCCCACAGTGAGGGAAGTGAATTGAGGGTTTTCGAGAGAGCATCAAAAGTAGTGATGGGCTGGTCGAAATAGAGAGAATTTGATGATTTGGAGACGAATTTGTGCACTTTGGAGGAAGAGAGAAGGGGAGAAAGTGAAGAGAAGAGGAATTTGAAGGCAAAGAGAGAGGAAGAGAGAGCTGGGAAGGAGAGGAGAGTTTTAACAGAAGAAAGTAGAGAGGTCAAAAATGGCGTCGAATTTTGGAGGTGAAGAAGAGGATTTAGGTCAATCAACAACACTATGCGTTGAGTTTGACTATAGTCTATGATTGGATCAAACGCCATTAGAGAGAGAAGATGAAGAAAATTGGGAAGAAATGGTCTTTGAGAGCTTCGAAGAAGATGTAATGAAGGAGTGGAAACGAAAAGGGGGCGGAGCAGAAGCACGGCGAGGGCTAGAAAGTACCGGAAACAAGGAAAGAGATTGAGCATAGATGAAACGATGACGTTTCAGTGCAATTCAATTAGGCGGGAAAACATAATTGGCGCTGAAAAATACTGTTCAGGCACCTATAGTTGCATGAATGTTTGATTTGGACTCTTTTGAACGTGTTTTGAGGAAAAAAAAACTTAGGCTCTTTTTAATTTGCGATTTTGAATATTGTATTTTTATTCTGTTTAAACTACTGAATTAAACAAAAATTTTGTTTAGAATATTCTTCCGTTTAGAATATTCCATTCAAAATACCGTAGAATCGCAAACCAAAATCACATCATCTTGACAAAATTACATCGACGTATCTTTTACTATTTATATTTTCCGGAAATATCAATTTATCTTTCATGTTATTAATAAAAATACTTTATAAAACAAAATTTATTTAAAAAAAAAAAAACTAGAAATAGCCTAATTATATCAAATCCCCAAGTATCACATTCTCCCTCCCTTCTCATCAAGGATTAAAATATCACAATTAACAGAAATATCACTAGTATGAATTTACAGAAATATTAGTGGAAATATCAATATCGCAAAAAAAAAATATATTTAAAT
Source organism: Ulmus americana (assembly GCA_010015005.3). Taxonomy (NCBI): domain Eukaryota; kingdom Viridiplantae; phylum Streptophyta; class Magnoliopsida; order Rosales; family Ulmaceae; genus Ulmus; species Ulmus americana. The sequence goes on along the minus strand of WUAT03170604.1, from coordinate 1,115 downwards.
AATATTATTATCTTAAAATTATGAAAATATCGATGTAAATATTGCACCCATGCAAAATAAATATTTCGCTGGATATGTCACGATATATTGGAATATTTTAATCCATGCTTCCCATTGCCAGCCCAACCCCGAACCTCCACTAGGCTACCCAAATCCCTCTCCCCCAAATCCAAATCGCAAACTTCCCCCAAAAATCCAAATCACAAACCCTCGGTTTTCAATGTGATTCCGCTCGCCGACCCGAAATCATGCCAATCCAAACCTACTTTGCTAAGACCCAAATCGCACAGCTTGCCGACGATAATTTTTGTTTCGCTAGAAGCTTTGTGTTCTGCTCTGACTTTAGCATTTGGAATTTATGAGCTTTAGAATGGATTAACCTCCATTTTTTATTTTAAAATTTTGACTTTAAGTGAAATTCTAATGCAAGATTTTGATCATATTTTGGGAAATGGGAAGCGTTCTTCTTGTTGATTCAGTCAATGCACAATGTTGATCCAGATATTGAAAAGGTTTGCTCTTTGTTAATAGAGAAGAAGGTGAGAATGATTATTTATTTATTGATATTCATTGTCCTTTTGATTTTTGTAGCTCCTTACAACAAATATGATGAAGTTGGTATTGTTTTGTTCAGAACTGAAGACACATATCTCATTGATGATTGAGATCGATATTTTGCCTTTTGGGTGTTTGTTAATTATGGTGGAAGGTCTTGATTAATTTTAGTAATAATGTCTGTCTACTTATTGAGTGTTTATTTCACATGATTGCATTTCTTTTTAGTAATATCACGCGCGCTTAGGATTGGATGTTATAGTTTATTTTTCATATAGTAAATTATTAATCATAGTGTGTGAAGACCTTATTCTCAGTGCCTTCCACCCATAGTTTAAAATATCGCGATATATCACGCGATATATTGATTTTTTAAAGATTGTGATATGATAAATGCATGTATGTAAATATCCGTCAGAATATCAATTGTTATATTGCAAAATATCGATATCGCACAAGTTCAGTTATAAATGTACAAGATATCTGGATATTTTTACAATATATCACGAAATATTACTTGAAATATCACGATTCAAATAATAATTTTTTATTTATTTAAT
>WUAT03170383.1:0-11974 GCA_010015005.3 Ulmus americana | reverse complement strand
GTTTGCATTATGGAAATTTATGTACATATACTTCTTGTTTTGCAATATGACTATGAGATTGATGGAATATTTATATTGAATATATTGCACTTGTTTTGTGAAATAATGTTTATACTTGCTGAGTCTCGGCTCATAACTTACATTCGTGTTGTAGGTATTAAAGGTAAGCAAGTGTCTGATGTTTGATGAAATGTCAGGTTTTGCTGGGTTGAGCTTTTGAAGTTGTGGGTATAAAGAGCCACCACTATGTTTATTATGTTCCGCTTTATGAATTATGGATAATATTATTTTAAATTTTGCACTTATGGGTTTGAAAACTGTAATTTGAGTATTATGCTTGTGGTTTGTAAACTTTATAAGTTTAGCAAGTTCGGTAACTTGCTAGTAAACTTCTGTTTTACAAATGGTATTTCTACATGGTGATGTTTTTAGATAAGCAGTGACAATATGATTTTTCTTAAACTAGATTGAATCTTCTAAAGTTTTTGAGTTAAGATTTTTTAAAAAAAAAATTAATCTGATTTTTCAACAAGTTTTATTTAGTTTTGTGAGTAAAAATGTTTGAAAAAAGTCAGGTCGTTACAATTAACCCATTGAGCTTACTAGTTTTCAGCCCACATTCTAATTTCTACATTTTTTTTTTAACTCCATTGCCACATAGACTAGGAGATAGATGAACATTGTTCATCTTCTTCTTTGTTTCTTCATGATCGAAACCAGCACCACGCCGGAAACGGACCACTAGCCCCCGCTCCTTGCATGGCCGGAGTCATCCTTCGTCGGTCATGCCGGGGCCCTCCCTGGCCAGAGCCACCCAGTAACTGCAACCCGAGCTCTCCTCCCTCGCGTTGCTGTTGCCTACTACCTCGCCAAAGCAGTCCAAGCAGCAGCTCAGCTACTTACCGCCATGCTTGCTGGCCTGTTGGGCCGGTCACCTCCTTGGTGAGCTCCACCAAACGCCACTGCCCGTGCAAGGAAGAGGTTAGCTAAGCATAGCAAAAACCATGCACGGCTAGCTCGTGAATGGCTTTCCAGCCTCCACTTGCAACCACGAGCTTCCGTTCTTTGTTTCGACGCCACCACGCTCTAGCTCGTTGACTTAGTCTCGGTGGTATATAACTCCATCGATGGGTAGGCTCGAAATGAAAACCGCCATGAACATCCTCTCTTTCTCTCACTAACTTCTCTCTAACTACATCATCAAATCTAAACATCAACCCGGAAATACAACTAAAACGAGAGAGAAAAGCGCGACTTACCAAGAGTTTCACCAACGATCTCCTCCGTTTCTTTCTCCTCTGCTTGCCGATAACTCCTCCTTTCTCTCTATTTTCCTTTTTCTTTTCCTCTCCTTCTCAGCTTTTTTTTTTTCACCCATTTCTTTTCCATCTCTATATTTCATTTAATATTAGTGTTCTTTATCATTTAATATTCTCAGTCTGCAAACGGCGTGTTCAGACTTCTTATCTAGTTTTGATATTTATATATATTTATACTTTTTTTTTTGTTGCTTCATTTCCTTCTCTGAAAACCAACAACAACAAATGTTGGTTATTTTTATTCATTTTTAAAGAATTCTACTTGGCCCTCTTTTCTTTTTTATCACAAATAAAACATGGGCTTTAAGCCCACTTTTGTTCTTAAATGGATCCATTGGGCTTGTCCCATTTTAAAAATCGTAATGGAGCCCCATTCTCTTAGCCCATCTTATTTTCTATTTATTATTGAAATGATAATAATAATAATAATAAAATTTATTGTAATAATATTTAGTACTACATACATAATGGTTACCATAAGAGTAGGATTTAAAGTACTACTTTTATACTTATGAGTATCAATTCTTCATAATAACTAAAATGATAAAACTTAATGAGAGAAATACCGTTATTAAATATTACTACGATAATATTAGTAATACTACTATTAATAATGAAATATTAATAGTAGGGTATTAAAAATATTAATACTATTTCTTTTAACTCTTTGGTTCTATTTCATATTTTTATTTGTTCAATTTTCGTTCTGCATAATTTTGTATCTTCACTTTTTCCGAGTTTCGGCTTTTCGAGAATATTTCTCGTCATTTGTTCTACTCGAATAGTACTCTTATCACTCATTTCGTTGAGATTTTGTTCGAGCAAGTTCTGTTTTTGACTATACCTTTATTTCGGGTTCTTAATTAATTTTGCTATATTTTATGCGTATTCTTTAATGCAGTACTATGTAATGAATATTGTTCGGCAATTTTTATTATTATTATTTCAAATTTGGACAAAAATCATTTTCCAACAAATGCTGTCAATTAATTAATTAAAATTAATGACATCATTTAAAATTTTAAGCTTACAAATTTCTCGGGGTTTACAATTTCATCTCGATTTTGGTGGCTTCAACACATGACTGGGGAGCTGGCTCAGCAGCGGCTTTCTTAGTGCTTTCTCCTGGAACAACAGTCAACATAGTTGAAGAGGCAAGGTAGAAGGACAGGGCGGCAAATCTGAGAAAAGGAATAAGGATGAGTTGGAGGTTTGTGGTTCAAATCTATAGATTTGACCATTTAAGTCCCCATTTACCATCGATGGTACTTAGAAATTGTTTTCCCAGGCTTTTCTTGAGATTCAAGTCTTTGTCTTCACTTTAAGGGTTTATTTTTTATTTTTTAAGGCTTAAGCTCTTAATGAACTATTAATGAAAAGAATATAAAAGGCACAAAGGGAATACTCTTCATTTTCAAATTACCCTCCATGCATCATCGAGATAAAAGTAGAGTTTTTTGCCTTCAAAAGCCTCCTTCAATTTGGGTTGAAGTTCTAAACGAGTTGAGCACCCATCCCAACAATGGGAATCACACTTACTCTATCCCCAGCAGCAGCATCTGACAGCAATACACTCTAAGGATGATCTCTCGGTCTTCATCTCTCTGCCATAAAGATCTTCCTCTATCAGAGGAATATTAGCAAGTCTTGGAACTATTTTCTCCCCTTCCGACAAAGAATTTTCTGTTTTCAATCTAAAAGAAGAACTTTCATCCTCTGGAGGATACCCTTTAAATCAGATATGGCAACATGAATAAATTCAATATACTTATAACAATAACAAAACATTACAAACGCCATTTAAATATAAAGTCGGTGGAATATAATCTTGTTGCGTTTACTTTTAAGCAAAGTTCGATCATTATTGTCTACAAGTTGAGAAGAAAAAAACCCTTTTTATGCCTGTCTCAAAGCTAATTTGTTCATATTTCTCATTACTCTCTGTTTAAACTTTTAGTGGGTTTCATTTCCCAACTCCCGGAGACAGAGACAGGCTTAAAGGGGAAGATTCCTACAAAGTGTACAACCTTGCTTCTCTAAAAACTTGTTCCATTACTTGGATTTTGGTTCTTGTTACTTTCCAAGTTTGGTCTTTTGAAGAAGTTGTGCTGTTTCTTTGCTTCATTAGTTACAATATGTACAGAGGCAAAGAGGATGGAAAGAATAATACAATTACAGAGAACACACAATCGAAATATTCTGTACAAATAAAGCATCATACCTTTTTCCAAGTACATTCTTTTAATCTTTTATTCTTGAGTTCCAAGAATCTAAGGGATACACCTGTTTGATCACATCCACTTCTATTTTACAATTTGCAATTATAAATACAACTTACAAATCTACATGCAAACTCCCCCTGTCGGAAGTTGATCTCAAGTTTGAGCTGGGAAATGCTGGTTGGCCAAAGAATCTTGATAGGATGAGTCGTGCAATATTCTCGCCTGCAACAGCACTAGTCTCCATGGTGCTGGCAGCATTCTCAAAAGCATTCGCATAGTACAAATGCCGCCTGTCCAAAACAAATGGTGCAAATACTTCAGGAGCAACGTAATGAGGGTACGCACCCCAATCTATTCGAATGGTCTCCTTCCTCAAACTAAAAAAGAATAGCAACAAAACAAGAATTAGTATCTTTAACATAACGATTTATGATTTAGGGCAACCAAACTAAATAAACAGAAGCCACTAATGGTTCGCACAATATATATGACTCCCTCCTCTAGCATAAATGATTTCTTCTTATCAGATTATTAGGTTAAAAAAATTTCACAATACAAGGTGCAAAGATATGTTTCACCAAAATATATATATATATATATATATATATTTGTGTAAAAGAGAGAAAACAGAATTAAAGTTTGCATCAGAGACCAAATTCAAGGACCAATGAATGAAAACTTGCAGATCAAATCCCTCCCAAACATATAATGCTTGATTAAAAACAGTAACTTAGAGCTTCCACAGATAATCAATAATTTAATTCTTCCACAAACAGAGAAAGTCACGTGAGTAAGGGACTAAACAATCCAAATAATCCAAGAAGAAAAGAAGCATCTAAGGGATCTCACAAACAATGTATTGTAGTAAAAACCAATGCACTCATATTAGTATAGTATAGGAAAAAACTTAAAATTGCACTTAGTAGTTCCTTGCATCTAAAACAAATCTTACAGAACCGAACTTCAAAACAACTAGCAAATTAGGGTCCAGCATAATCTTGAACGGACTATACACAGGATTTACGGGCAAAAACATTTACAGATAAGGGTAATATCCATAAAACTGGAGAATGTTTTGGGAAAAAAAAAACATTGATGGTAATAGCAATTAGTGCCATCAAAAGATTCAACACACGCTGAGGTCAACAAGAACTTCATCCTTAATTTTTATCTTCCTGTGAAAATTGAACGCGAGTTAGATCTTTAGCATGGTTACCTGAAGATGGTATCTAGTAAAGCATCATCCATGGGCTCACGGGAAAACATCTTGTAAGTCATATCTTTCTCATCATATTGCTTAAGAACTGAAATGCTTGTGAATGGAAGATCAGGAACCTCAATTGTTGCCACTAGTTCAGGGATTTCTGATACACAACTAAGACCAAAATATACCTATGCCACAACAAAATATCAAAATTGAAGGAACATATGCAAAATGAGAGCGCATTGAATAAAATGCTTATATTAGGACAGTGCAGAAAACTATAACAGACTGAGAAGGAACTTACATGATTTAAGAGGCCCCTAACAAAAGTGGCATGTGTATGCTGTAATCTTCTCTTAGGAATTGATATTGGAGGAGTGAATTGAATATTAACCTCATCTAGAGGTGTAGCAATGACCGCAACATCACACATGTAACTGTTTCCTTGGGTGGAATTGAGCTCATAATATTCTCCAATAGAAGAGATCGATTCTATTTCTTCACGAAGATGCAAGGCAACATTTGAACGATTAATAAGTCCGGCAGCCATTTGCCAGTTCCCTCCTTTTATGGACCACAACCCTCCACCTGATCCTGCCAGTGAAACAGCTCCTGCAAGTCCACTGATAGAAACGCTTTGGCCATAATTAATTCTTGTGATAACCTGCATTCACATACAGAAACAGATGCTTCTCGTTTGAAATACATCCTTCTAGTTTCTAATATGTTAAGCTACATGCATATTCATAAGACATACATTCCTGAGCAGAATTGCCAATTGTTTATGCTTTTTAGTAGCTCACTTGATTTCCAAGTGATATTGTGTTCAAATATAGAAGAAATAGTTGCTATAAATGGCTCGTTTCTCAATTTACTCATCTTAAACATCCCCCCATTTTTGACATTCTTAAAGCTTAAGACTAATTCAAATCTGATTTCAAACACACATCTTACTACTATTTCTTCTATCAACATATTTTGAATAAAGCAGGAATATGACAGTGTGAGTTAAAGGTCTTACAGTGACAAGCTCTTGTATCAATAATGGAGAGAGGCCAGCAGCCACCAGTTCCTGTTCCAAAGTGGAGGTTGTGAGATTGTACAATCCAGACCATTTGAGCATCTCATCCACAGTCTCGAAAATGGGTCTCGAATCAAAGCTTTCGTAGTACTTGGAGAATTTGTCAATGGCACTCTGCATCGAAACAAACAAGTTTAATTTCAATTGGATTGGAAGCAGAAAAACAGAGTTAGAACAACGAACCTGAACGAAGCTCTCCATCCTGAAAAGCGAGAAGCCATAGCGAAGGAACATAAGAAGGGAGTTGGCGAGGGAGAGAATCTTCTGGAAGAAAGGGAGATTGGAGTTGAAGGCGAGAGTTTTGAAGACGAATTTGTGGCCGTCCCAGATGCCCAAAGAGGGAGAAGAAGAAGAAGAGGAAGAGGGTTGCTTGACGGTGAGATTGAGAAGGTTGGTGTAGTTGAGGGCGTACAAGTTCTTAGGGTGGAGAATGGAAGCTCCGGCTTCGAAGATGTCGCCGGAGAGGTTGACGGTGGACATTCGGCCGCCGACGATGGCATTCCGGTCGAAAATTCGGAGGTTGAAGGTGAGATTGTGGGGGGAGTAGAGGCGGAGGAAGTGAGCAAGAGAGGAACCTCCGATGCCGGCGCCGACGATGCAGAGGGAGGGTGGGGGTGGTGGTGGTGGTGAAGATGAGATGGAGATGGAGGGGAGAAAGACAAGGATCATAAACATCTTCCACATCTTCGACTTCATCGTTTCTTCTTCTCTCTTCTCACTTGTCTTCCTTCTACTCTTCAAAATATGACTGATATGCACACCCATTGACAAATAATTTTATTCGGCCCCTTTTGTTAAAAGGCCCACAGAAACCGCGATACCCTAAATAATAATTAATTCTGAGACCACAGTTTTGGTTAATTTAATAATACGTGTTTAGTTAATTTTAAAATAATAAAAAAAAAAGGAGCCCATTGCTTATTAAACCCAACAAACATAACCTTTAAAAAATATTATTGCACATGGAACCTCCTAATTCAATTTTTAAAAAATTAAAAATTTTGAGAAAATTCCATAAGCAATGGCTGGCACAGCACTGGCTCAAGGTCGCCCTTGGCATGGCCAGCGTCCAGCCAAGCTCCGAGAGGCTGAGCAAATGGGAGACAGCCACGCCATGGCCAATTTGGGCGGGCGAGTTCGTTGGGCTGTTCGTCGCGGTGGAAGGTGAAGCCGAGAAGCAGTCACGGTGGAAGGCGAGGCCGAGTTCATCGCGAATTTGTAGAGAAAATGAAGAAGATGACCGGCAAACTCGAATCCAGCGCGATTGACGTAGTCGAGCTGCCCAAAGGGGCATGACTGCATAGTTGAGCTGGAGAGATCGACGCAGTTGAGCCGCCCAAAGGGGCTCGACTGCATTAGTCGCTCGACTAGTCGAAGGGGGCGGTCGAGATTGCAAGGGGTGGTCGGTCGGGACTTGCAGAGGTGACTGGAAAATGGAGAGATCTGACCAAAATAGAGGAGGAAGAAGAAAAAGAAGAAATAGTTTTTAAAAATTAAATAAATCAAAAATAATTATGAGGTTACTCTTGCAATATCACTTGTTGCAAGTGTTATTCAGCCAAATTCCCCCTTTTTTATTATTCAAATTGATTTGCAAATTGAAGCTCGATTGTTGGTTTATTCTGAGCTCAAATAATTGCTAAAAAATCCCCAATCACCGACCGTAACAACTCTGACAGAAGATGGTCAAATCATGGTGGCATTCTTTGACTTTTTTACTACTTCTAGAAAAAAAATGGTGGAGCTTGTGGTGACCCGACTTTTTTCATGAATTTTTTTTTATTTAAAATGTAGTAAAAATCAGAGTAATTGTTTTTGGTGAAATTATGATTGTACTTGCTGGGCTTTGACTCATGTCTTACTTTCATGTTGTAAGTAACAAGGGGTAAATTACCCAACCACAGTTCAGTGTTGAAATATCAGGTTTGCTGAGCAGAAGGTGTTCGGAAAGGTGATGTTTTCAGAAAATCTACTACGCAAGGTTTGATTTATCTGAAAGAAGAGTTGAATTTAAAGTATTTCTAATGTGAGTTGTAATAATATTAGTCTAGCAAGTTTAGACTTGGTAGCAAGTTTATATCATTTTAGCATTAATTTTCACAAAAATGTTTTAGAAGAAAGATAGTGACGGTGAGGTTTTAAAGGGACTTTGATTTTTAAGAAAGGAACCTAATAAGTGAAGTTTTATAAATCAAGTGTTTTATAAAACAAAGGTTCAAGTTTCAAAAGTTATAAAACAGTATTTACTTTAATTAGATATTTGAAATCAATAAGCTTTTCAAAAATAAGATTTGTTTAAAGAATTGAAATCAAAGTATTTGGTTTAATAAAGCAAAGTTTTGATTTGCATTTAAAGTTTAAAGTAAAGTTTACTATAAAAAAAATAATAATTGGATTTTTTAGTTCAAAGTTTTCCTAAAAGAAAATTATTTGGTTTTGAATTTTAAAAGAATTATTTTAAAAAATAAATAAATAAATTTTACTCTGATTTTACCGAGAGAAAAACATAATTTTAGTATTAAAGTCCTGGTGATTTTGAGGTCGTCATAAATTTTATATATACTATTAGGCTAAGTAAGGAAATAGAACATCTGATCATGCTTTAAAATGATTTTGTAGGCTTTTGATTTATGGAAATATTGATCAGTAATGTTTTGAATCCCTTCGGATTCATGTGACCATTTATGGATTCTTTTGGTTTATGGGAAGGAGCTGTGATTGGAAATCTGTTTTAATTCGATCTCGTCTAGACATACATTTTCCGAAACATTACAAATAGTGGAACCTTCCGAACAGTTTTAAGAAGGAGATGGTTTTTATTGGGTTCTCCGGAATCTCATCCTTCTGGCTTTTACTTCTTTCACTTACGATTTCCAAAACAAGGTCCTTCCAGATAGAGAGTCTTCTTCTGAAAGCGTCATTCTTTAATGTTTAAGTCTTCTTCCGAAAGCGTCATTCTTTAATGTGTACTCCTTTTTATTCTAAAGCTTTTATATAAAAGAATCCAATTTACTTGTATTTAAGGAAGTTTTGTGAATTTAAAACTATACCTAAACACCTGGTTTTCTCCTGAAGATTTGTTTCGAATTAAGCAATTTAAAGTATCCGACATTTTATTATAAATGTACTCTCCTTAGAAGGTTGAGTTAATATTGCCGATCAGGTATTTATGACTAGTTAAGGAAGGATTATGCTTTCAAAGTGATTTTAAATAAGTTTTAAAAGAAAATGAGCTTAGGGACATGAGGGTCGCTACAGTTGTTCCCAGAGCATACTTTATGTCATAAATCCCATAACTCGATTGCCCATTTTGTTAATCTTCTCGAAAGATCAGGCTTTAAAAGAATATGCTGAATTGGATAATTCGTCATTATCGTAACTGAATGAGATTCAAAATAATGTCGAAGCATCTTTTTTGCCACAACCAAGGCGAAATCCATCTTTTACAAACTGCTATATCTTGTTTCAGCATCTAGCAACATCTGGCTTGTATAAAACACCGGATTTTGCTTCCTATTTTCTTCTCTTACCAACACTGCAACTTCTGAAAGTTGGAAAATGAAAAAGTTTGAATATTAGAGTCTCTTATTAGAAGATTCTTTTTTTTATTATTATTTGTACTTTGATTGTTTGGAATAAGATTTGAAGAAAATTTATTGTTTATTCAGATTTTCTACACAGACAAAGGTCAAACCCCACAGTCTCTTTGGGTTTATAAGCAATTCCCATTTGCACCCTCGAGTATATGCTTTTTGCAATCTATAGAGCCCCACCAAAAATTCGTTTCCATCCTTTGAAAATTGTGAATAAGACTCGTGAGAAGCGGGAAACAACTCATCTTCTCACTCATATTGTAGCTAAGAATGGCACGAGCAATTGCTTTGATTAAAACTTCTTTGCTTGCCGAAGAGAAGAAGGAAGAATTTTACCCTTCACTTTATCCCAAAATTTACCTTTTCTATAAGTGAACACCTTTTTTCACTCACGACCCACATTGGCCAGCAACCCTAAACAATGATCTTGACATGAAACAATTTTAACCCCGAGAATGCTCGAGGCGTAAATATGTAATTAATACAATCTTTAAGATACCATTTGTTATTTCCAAAACATTGAGGTACTTTTTGATACTTTTGGCAAGTAGAGGTACCAAAATGTAATTTTTCCAAAAATTAAATGCACAACCAAACAGAGGCTTACATTAGAAATAAGAGAGAGCGGGAAAATGTTCTGCCATTGTTGAAGAGATGTCGGGAGGGCGAAGCGTGAGAGTGCTGAACGTGGCGGAGAAGCCATCGGTGGCGAAATCAGTGGCCTCCATCCTCTCCCGGAACCAAGACCTCCGCGTGAGAAACGGCCGCTCTCGCTACAACAGAATCTTCGAGTTCTCCTACTCCATCAATGGCCAACCTTGCCAAATGCTCGTCACCTCCGTCACCGGACATCTCATGGAACTCGAATTCGAAGATCGCTTCCGAAAATGGCACTCCTGCGATCCCGCACAGCTCTTCCACGCTTCCGTTCGCAAGTTCGTTCCCGAAGATAAACTCGATATCAAACGCACATTGGAGGAGGAAGCTCGGAGTTGCCAGTGGCTTGTGCTTTGGCTTGATTGTGATCGAGAAGGAGAGAACATTGCCTTTGAAGTTGTTCAAGTTTGCTCATCCGTCAATCGTCATCTTACCATTCGCAGGGCTCATTTCTCTGCTTTGATCGAGAGGTTCTTTTTCTAATTTAACAAAACCCTTTTTCTGTTTCTGGGTTTTTAGGGTTTTTCGATGTTGATTTTGATGAAATTTCAGGGACATTCATGAGGCTGTTCAGAATCTTGTTCAACCTAATAAGTGGTTTGCTGACGCAGTGGATGCTAGGCAAGTTAGTACCTTTCCTCATCACTCCACTCTTTTAGGAAGTTAACAATCAATTCAATTCAATGCCTTTTTTTTATTTATAATTTTATTTATTAATTAGTGTTTTTTGGTTGCAGGAAATTGATCTTCGAATCGGTGCCTCTTTCACCAGGTTTCAAACTATGCTGTTGAGAGATGCATTTGTTATTGATACTGCAACAGATGATAGAAATCTAGTTTTAAGTTACGGTCCTTGTCAGGTATGTCATGAACTACAATGGTTTGACGGAATCAAATGTTGAATAGTAGATATTTATGCTTTTTTCTGCTACAGTTTCCAACACTTGGGTTTGTTGTTGAACGTTATTGGGAAGTACAATCACACGAGCCAGAAGAGTTTTGGGTTATCAACTGTTCTCACAAATCAGATGATGGCCTTTCTACTTTCAATTGGATGTAAGCTATTCAGACTTTATCTGCTTTTTGAGCATTAGAGGTCCTACTTTGGAACAATTTAATGATCTTCATAATTTTGTAGGCGCGGACATTTGTTTGATTACACTTGTGCTGTTATAATTTATGAGATGTGTGTTCAAGAACCTACCGCAACGGTGAGTGATAATGGCTTTTGCATATTGATCAGTTTGAACTCTGAAGTAGTAAATAAATATCAGCTTGTTTACATGTTTTGGTTTCATTCAGGTCACAAATGTTAGAAAGCAGGAGAAGCTTAAGTATCCTCCATATCCTTTGAATACCATTGAGCTTGAAAAGCGTGCTTCACGTTATTTCAGGATGAGTTCTGAACATACCATGAAGGTAAGCACTTTGGACCAAACATTCTTTCATCATTTGCTTAAGTTAGAATGAGTCATGTAAAAATCGCAAGGCTTGAGAAATTGATGGTGGATTATTGCAGGAATGCAAGTGTAAATACTAAAGATTATTTGGTGGATTGGAATTTAATATTAAGAACCAAAGTTAAGGGGCTTTTGAGTGTGTGTTTTTTCTTCTTCATGAAGTGCTTGTTATGTGCTGTATCCTAATTCACAAATGTTACTGTTAGCATGTTCTAGTGAGATCCTTATTACTTAGCATGAGTCTCTCATTTTCTCTGTGTAGGTGGCAGAAGATCTTTACCAGGCTGGTTTCATCAGTTATCCTCGCACTGAGACTGATGGCTTTTCTCCAAGAACTAATTTGCATGTTGGTAACCTTTTTTTTGACTAAGATGTACAATTTTACCAGTGGAAGTGGAAGTAATCTATATAAATTTAATTGGTTTAAGTTGTTTAGCA
>WUAT03170272.1:0-11974 GCA_010015005.3 Ulmus americana | reverse complement strand
GGATAAATGGGAGATTGTTAGATTTTGTGCCATATGATTAGATATATTTGATGTATTCACAACATTCTCATTACATAATAAAGGATTTTATTTTGTGGTTATTAAATTGTGTCCTATTTATGTTCATTTGTTAAATATTTGTAAGTAAATTACTTATCCTAAAGGGCAATTTCTCATACTTGAGCTAGACCCATTTTATTTTCCTTCTCGTGGCACAAACCTCCTAGGACATATTGCTTCATCTACATTGATAATCACCTTAAATCGAACAAAATTACATTAGTGTGCTGCCTGGGCAGATTCAAACTACACCTCTATCACTTCTCCTACTAGACTTACAAGCTTCCTGACATTTCCTTCTGTAAGGAGCTTAAGAGCGATACTAACTATTTCTCTCACAAAGGAAACCAAAAATTCACATTCATTCATTATCAATCAATCGGTCAATAAGTAAAACTCCACCAATCAATAACCAAGTCTTCATTTCTAAAACCATCACATACAGTTGCTCATTATGAAAGGATAACCCTAGAACACAAGTACAATCCCTTTGATCTAGTATCTTTAAGATTCCATCACTAAGGATTCTCTTGATTAGTTTCTTATTTCATGGCTTCCGAGTCATTAATCTTCCAAGTAGAGAACTTGCTCGCTAGTTCCTCTACCCCTCTTGAACGTCCACTAGTCATTAGAGTAGCAGTAGTAAGGAATAAAACAATACTATAACGAGCACCCGTTGGTTGTATATACCTGTTGAAAACAAGAGGTCACCATATTGGTACAAATTTACAATCAATAAACATTGGATGCTATTAAACTACATCATGAAAAAATATTTAAATTAATTGAAACGTTTTGTTTCTCCTCTTTGTCTGGAAGCATTAAAGCACTCAATGATTCAATGAATGAAAAAGTTTGTACGACATCTATTATCCATGCGTTTTAATTTCACCCCAATAATAAATTTAAGATAATAATAATATTATTATTTTTGAAAGGATTATTATTATTATTATTATTATGTCTCCCTTTTAATTAATTTATTTCTTAATAAAAGGAAAATACCAATTACTCATTTTCTCGCCCATTTTCAACTAAAAATCCATATTTCGTTTTTTTTTTCTTAACAACTATATTAAAATATATATATTTGTAAAGTAAAAAATTATTTTCTTTGAGCAGTCAAAAAAATTTATTTTCTTTGATGAAAAGTAAAAATTTATGATTTGATGGGAACAAATATATTTATTTCAAACTATTTGGACAAATGTTATTATAATATTTTATTTTTTTGAATACATTACAAAAGTGAAAAAAAAAAAATTTTAAAAAGTGCTTTTAGCAAAAAGAGATTAAAAAAACAAATTTATAATTTACTTAATAGTACCATTTTTGCGCTTTCATCTCAAGAACAAAGATAGTCAAGCCCACTTTAAAAGAACAAAGATCGATCGATCGATCGATCCCACCCTGAGATCTCTCTCTCTCTTTTTCTCGGTCTGTGTTCAAATCGATCTCCATCTCACGTATTTCCCAGATCAATTGTGGATTTTTCTGAATCCCAAAGATAACCAAATCTTGATCTCTTCCTCACGCACAAAATGGGTATTTTTCATTTTTCTGATCTATCTGATTTGTGGTTTAATCCAATATTTATAGCTTGTTTGTTGTCAAATTTATTGCTTCCGTTAATATTCTCGGTTTATTCATGCATCGGATTGCCATAAATTTCATTTCTTGTTTATAAATTTATCCTGCGTTTTTTTTTTTATTTGTAACTGTTCGTTTCCTTTTTCTTTAATGTATAAGTAATTGACTTTGTGGGATTGATTTGGGTCAAGTTGATGTAGATTTGATGTGGTTCTGAAATGTTTGATGAAACTCTTTGCTTCTGTTTCGGTGTTTGATCGTTGGGAATAGCAATTGATGCTATTTTTGCTGCTTGTTTACTAATGAATAGTTGGGAAATAGAAAAGATGGGTTTTTGAAATTTATATCTCTGGAGCTGTTTAGAACAATAGACATGCAAATCTATGGTCCTTCGAGTCTTATTGATCATTTCGCTAGTCAAGGAGATTGTTAGATATAATGCAAAGAACAATGTGGGAATCTTGCTAGCTTTTTATGGATTAAAGTAAACAAACAAAGGGTAAGGTATTAATTTTGCAATGTTTTTCATCTGTATTATGCACCTTTTCATTATGACAATCATGTTCTACCGGTTGACCAGGTAAAGTATGTATATGATTTATCTTAGACATGAAGGATAAAATTTCATGGGATCTGTTTTTGGCCAATGAGGTGAAGCAACTTAACCATATTTATGTCTAAACTGAACTTTTTGCCATGTTAATGTGTGAAACTTTATGTTTTAGTTTAAGAAGTGCTGGCTTTCTTTACCTATCTAACATGTGAGCTTATTGTTGTCCAGCATATAACGATGAAAGCTGTTCCTCTCAGCTTATAGATGGAGATGGTGGTTTCAATGTTACTGGAATTGATAGTTTCATCAAGGAAGTAAAGTTGGCAGATTGTGGGCTTTCTTATGCTGTCGTCTCCATTATGGGCCCACAAAGTAGTGGTATGCTCCCTTATTTTCTTAAACTCGCTGAATCCTTTCAACTTTTATTTGGTATTCATTGGGGATGCCATTGGTCGAGGGTGTTTGTCTGGTTAAATATATTTTGAATTTTTTTCTTGCATGTGCGGTTTATGTAGTAAGATGTTTCCATTCAAAGAGAAAAACAGGGGGAAAAGATTATAGAATAAGGTAGTTTTGAGTTGATTTTGGTGCTATCTACTGGAAGCTTTTGAATGATCTAGGGCACACCTATCCCATTTGTGTGGAATTTAAACACTTTTTTTTCTTCTTATTTCATAATAATTAGCTGTTTGTGAACTTGAGCTCCTGTACACTTGTTTATATCTTCTTCAGAGTTATGTTTTTATTTGCTTCATTGGTTCATTCTAAGATACTAGTTCAGCAAATTTTTGCATGCTTTAGACAAATGTTAATGAGTTTACATTGTTATTTATGGTGTTGACAGGGAAGAGCACCCTATTGAATCATTTATTCGGTACCAAATTTAGAGAGATGGATGCTTTTAAGGGAAGGCATGTTCCTGTAATGCTCTTTTAAAAATCACTTTGTTTTAGTATAGATATTACCAAATTGACAATATTTTCTCTTTTCCAGGTCTCAAACTACTAAAGGTATTTGGTTAGCAAGATGTGCTGGTATTGAGCCTTGTACTCTAGTTATGGATCTAGAGGGAACAGATGGAAGAGAAAGAGGAGAGGTGCCTTTTCAAGCTTTTTTTTTTAGTTCATGAGATTTGCTTTTGTCAGTATAAGTGATCTGTTATTCTTATGCCAACATATGAAATATTGTGTTAACATACACATTTTGCATTCATGAATGTGTCGGTAAAAGGGTGACTTCATTTTTGTTTTTTTTCTTCTTGTTTGGTGTTTATCTTCAGGATGATACAGCATTTGAGAAGCAGAGTGCTCTTTTTGCTCTTGCTGTTTCAGATATCGTGCTAATTAACATGTAAGATACTATTAATATAATCTGCTGAGATCTATTACTTATTTTTGGCTTGCCTTGTGCTTAAACGTTTTGTTGGTTATAGTCTGTTTGAGTAGTTGTTTTATCTACTTTCTAGGTGGTGTCATGACATTGGCCGGGAACAAGCTGCAAATAAGCCACTTCTAAAAACTGTTTTCCAGGTATTTACATTCTTATTTGCCATTTTTCCAAGCAGCTAGTCCAAATTTGAGGAGCTCTCATATTTAATTCTGTGGTTGAATTTATTTGCAGGTGATGATGCGGTTGTTTAGTCCACGTAAAACAACTCTGATGTTTGTCATACGTGATAAGACAAGGGTTAGTTTCCTCTTCTAGTGCTATTTGTTCAGAGAGATTCCTGGTATCCTTGATCTTAGCTTTATGGTGAGTTTGTCATTTTTTGTTTGTAGACACCATTGGAGAACTTGGAACCCGTGCTTAGAGAGGATATTCAGAAGGTAATATATTTGGTGCTTCTTGCTTGCTTCCCCAGTATAATATTTTATTTATTTTTAGTTTTGTTTTGTAACAATCTTCACTCTTTCTCTTACTGCAGATATGGGACTCTGTTCCTAAGCCTCAAGCCCATATAGAAACTCCTCTGAGTGAATTTTTCAATGTAAGATCTAAGATGCGTGCTTTGTAGAGAGACTACAACTTTTTTCTCCGATTGAAGAATATATTTTTTAAAGTTGTGGTGCTTATGTGAAACTCATTATCAAATGGCTAGGTTGAAGTTGTTGCTCTTTCAAGTTATGAAGAAAAGGAAGAGCAATTTAAAGAACAGGTATTTGAATATGCATCTAATGTTAATATCTAAATTCCACGTGAAATGAACCTTTTTTCAACTTGCTCCTTTTGAGATTTGATAATAAATAAAAAAGATTAAAGAAGGATTTGTTTGAAAAATGAACAAAGTTGTTACAGAACTTTTGAAAGGTCTCAAGATTATTATGTCAAAGAAGGATGGTGGTTAATGGTTATTTTGCTGCCTTATTTTATTTTCAATTTATTATTATATGTTGCATCCAATTAAAGAAATATTTATGGTTTCTTCAAAATGCCTTTTGTTTTTCAGACGCATCAGCTATAATATCACCTTGCTTTCTCTTTTAGTTCCAGTGAAAGACAACTTTTAAATGATGAAGATACCTAGTGTATATGTTCTTATTTCTCCCCTTCTTTAACCTGTTGCATTTCTTCTTTGTAATCAGGTTGCGAACTTGAGACAGAGATTCTTCCACTCCATTGCACCTGGTGGGCTTGCTGGAGATCGGAGGGGGGTGGTTCCTGCCTCAGGGTTTTCTTTTAGTGCACAGCAAATCTGGAAGGTCATCAAGGAAAACAAAGATCTTGACCTCCCAGCACACAAGGTAATATTGTTAATATCTAGTTGGTATTCATTATATATGTGGCTTGTATTGATATGCTATTTTTTATGCATATGTTTGCAGGTGATGGTGGCGACTGTGCGTTGTGAAGAAATTGCCAGTGAGAAGTTCTTCAGTTTTTCAGGAAATGAGGTTACTTCTCCTATATTCAATATTTTCCATCATCTTACTTTGTTTTTCTTTAATAGAGAATATATTTGGTAGAAAACTAGGACAGCCCTGATTTGCTTAAATATTACCACAGGACTGGCGTGAATTGGAAGAAGCTGTACAATCTGGTCCAATCTCTGGTTTTGGCAAGAAGCTGAGTTCAGTTCTTGGTACCTGTCTATCGGAGTAAGTATATTTTATTTGATGCATGATGTATTGTGTTATTTTTCACTTATAATTTAGCTCACTCCAAGATAGTCTGGTGTGGCGAGCTTAACTACAAGTAATGGTGGAATAGTGCTGCTGTGTAAAAATGTCAAGCTCTTGAGCCTTTCAGGAAATGAGTGAACAATTATACAATGAAGTTGGGAAAAACTGAGACAAACTGGATATTTGCATCTCGCTGCTAACTATACATGACTTTTTACTTAATTGAAATAACTGTTGCCTTCTTAAATACCTGAAGATCATTGATGTTAATTGAATCTTTTATTTATTTATTTTGTTTTTCTTGGAAGTCCTTTTGAGTTATTAATTTACTTCTTATTTAACAAAAATAATTCAGATATGATGTAGAAGCTACGTATTTTGATGAAGGTGTCAGATCTGCTAAGCGAAAGCAGCTTGAAGAGAAACTGCTACAAGTAATTCATCTCTACTCTATATAATTCTTCAAACATTTTAATCCAGTTTAATAATTAATGAGTCTTTTGATGGTGTTTCTTGATTTGTCATCAAAATCTGCTGTGATAAATTCCTAATTTCAGAACTGTTAATTTGCTTTCTTTCAAATTCCCCCATTGTTTTGAAGCTTGTCCAACCTGCATTCCAAGATTTGCTGGGACATTTAAGATCTGGAACTCTGGATAAGTTCAAGGAAGCTTTTGATAAAGCCTTGGATAGCGGGGAAGGGTTTGCTGCAGCTGCTCGTGAGAGCACTCAGTCTTATATGGCTTTGTTCGATGACAGATGTGCAGGTAATGATTAAATCAGATAATGCTGTTTTACCTGTCGTAGCTGAGTTCAACTCAGGTTTAAAAAAAAAAAAGAAAAAAAAGAGGGCATTTGAAGAATTTAATCAAAGCATAAAAGGCAACATATGAGTTCAGAAAAGGGTGAGATACATAGATTAACTTTTTAGTTCTTAATGAGTCAGATTTTCTGAATAGGCTGGGTAGGGAAAGCTATGTGTTTCTTACATGCTCTTTATTGGATGATATTTTGTTGACACAAAATCATTGTAGATGCTATTATTGAACAAGCAAACTGGGACACATCTAAAGTAAGGGAAAAACTTAGGCGGGACATAGATGCGCATGTCTCTTCAGTTCGTGAAACCAAGCTTTCGGAACTTACCTCACTCTATGAGGTAATACATATTCTTTTCATTGCCTGATTATCTCTGCTTGTTTCAGTGACAGTATATGATGTTGGGTTGCTTTAGATATTAGTTAGAAATGTTGTACCCTAATTGGGAGGGTTGTGAAAATTTACAAAGGATTTCTGTTAATTTCAAGAGTTTTTATTTTATTTTATTTTATTTTTTTCTTTTCTCGGTAAACTAATTTCAAAGAGTTTAACTAGTGTTTGAATTTGAAAGATGGTGCATAGAATATGGTTAGGGTCCATGAAGTTTAGAGAATTGTGTGGTGTACTGTTTTATCCCTTTGAACATGGATGACATCAATATTGTGTAGTGTACTGTTTTATCCCTTGGAACATGGATGACATCAATATTGTGTTTGCAGGCACAACTGAAGGAGGCCTTATCAGAACCAGTGGAAGCCCTTTTGGATGGAGCAAATAATGAGACATGGCCTTCAATTAGAAAACTTCTTCGCCGTGAGACTGAATCAGCTGTCTCTGGATTGTCCAGTGCACTTTCTGGTTTCGAAATGTATGAAGAAACAAAAACTAAAATGCTAGCACGTTTAGAGGATTATGCTAGAGGGATAGTTGAAGCAAAAGCAAAGGAGGAGGCTGCAAGGGTCTTGATGCGTATGAAGGACAGGTAGCAGCTCAGTGCCATATCTGAATTTGGTTATTTATTTTTCATTTTCATATGATTGACATTTAAATTTCCATCAGGTTCACAACAATGTTTAGCCATGATTCTGATTCAATGCCCCGTGTTTGGACCGGGAAAGAAGATATCCGAGCGATTACCAAAACTGCTCGCTCTTCAGTATGGCACTTATAACACTTGTTGAATGTTAAATTTTGAATTAGTCTTGATTTATGTTAATTATGTTTTAAACTTATTTACAGTCCCTAAAGTTGCTCTCTGTTATGGCTGTAATTCGTTTGGATGACAATGATGATGACGCCATTGAAAATACTTTAACCGTTGCTTTGGTGGATTCCACAAGTGGTGCTGTCAAAGATAGGAGCATCACAACAGGTGATCCGTTGGCCTCAAGCACTTGGGAAAAGGTAACTTCTTATTGTGGTAATTCCTTGCTTTTGAAGTCTTATATGTGTCCAAACATTATGAAGATCCCTAGTGTTGCCTTAGCGTTTATATATGTTCTGGTGGTTTATATATTTCAGTGGGCCCACGGATTTAATAATTTTGGAACTGATTAAATTGGTATTTCAGACAATGAGTGGATTGCTGCCTGTCAATAATTAAGCTTTTGTGCTTGCTTGTGCTCAGGAGCCGTACACTTGGTATACTAATGACTTATTTCTAATACAGGTCCCGTCATCAAAAACATTGCTCACACCTGTCCAGTGCAAATCTTTGTGGAGGCAATTCAAGACTGAAACAGAGTACACCGTCTCTCAGGCTATTGCTGCACAGGCATGATATTTGACCATTATAGATGCTATTAGTTGTTTCCCCCTTATGATGACTCACTTAAAATCATGAAAACTAAAGGATTGTATTAGCCTTCATGAATGTCCACGTTACTAATATCTGTATCATTTGGTCTACTCAGGAAGCCAACAAGCGAAATAACAACTGGTTACCACCTCCATGGGCAATTGTTGCCCTGATTGTTTTGGGTTTCAATGAATTTATGACACTTCTAAGGTACACATTTTTTTTTTCTTTGAAGATATTTGATCTCTACGTATTCTTTTGGCATTCATTGGTTGTAATTATTATTATTATTTTTTTGTATCAATTTGGCAGAAATCCTTTCTATCTTGGGGTCATCTTTGTTGCTTTCTTACTTGTCAAAGCCCCATGGGTGCAGCTAGATATTACAGGCGAATTCCACAATGGCACTGTGAGTTTCCATATTTGTTTCCATTGTTTTCGTTCCCAACCAATATATTTTGTATTTTGATTGCATTAACTTTTATTGAAATCGGAGGCTCAATCCCATTTGGCTATATCAATATGAGATTTAAAAGGTTTCCAGATGTCAATTTAAATAGCAAGAATCTGGATTCCACATGGTTAAAAGTTTAAACCAAAACCAATTCAGCATGATACATATCGTATGTTAATTGCAGTTCAGAAAGGTAATTTCAATGTGTCGTTAACTAGTTAATTCTTTGGAACAATTTTCATTTTTCATGGTTAAAAAGATTACATCATCGAGTTATATTGGACCCTAAGCATTTTTTTCCCCCTCACATTACTCTGGCAGAAGATTTTGATTTTGCAGTAAAACCAGTAAGACCGTAGTCATATCCACAAGAAGTTTGTTTCGAAAAAAGCTTGTTAGCAAATATGTATTAACTGTAGTTCTTTATTTCTTTTTCCTTCTCATCATTAGAGATTATCAGAAGTTTGGCTTGTTACCCTGAACAATGTTGCTTTCCTTACAGCTACCTGGGCTTCTTTCCTTGTCCACCAAGTTTCTTCCTACTGTCATGAACATCATTAGAAAACTGGCAGAGGAAGGGAATGCTCCAGTGGCTAATGATTCTCAAAGAAACCCAGCCTTGGCATCAAAAAACTTCCGAAATGGGGGTAATACCACTAGTGAAACGTCCTCTACCGGATCATCAGAAATAACAGAGAATGATCAATCCAGCTCCTCCAAACAAGATTAGTTATAAAAAGAAAATATCGAAATCTCTGAACAGTTATCGTCCGGTTCAACATGTCCGTATTCATTGTGGGTTCCCTAATGGGAGGAGTAGCTTGTGTTTTGTCCACGGAGAAGCTGTAGTGTCAGGTTGTTAGCTAACTCTTGCTGGCATGTAAGGGTAGCGAGAACTTTGAAGGCATTGATTTTTGGGCAAGTGCCTCTTACAAAGGGGGGCTTTATGGTTTGCTATGAGGAAGCCCCCATTTAATAGTTTTCTCCTTTTTGTATTTGTTTGTTCTCCTCTTTCTAGTAGGTCTCTCTTTGGTCCTTATTGGTTGGTTTGGTACACATTGTTATATGATTTGTGAGGCTCCATTTGAATCCTCTGATAATGTTTTCTGATTTATGGTGGTTGCATTCAATTTTTGACAGTTGTAATGCTCTGTTTTGTTGTATTTCACTTGAGAAAAAGTAAAAATTAAATCATTTATTATAGCCTTAAATGTTAGCACTGACATGGTTTGGTGAAAATAGTCAAGCGATTGCCTGGTTTGGTGGTGGTGTTGTTTGTAAAGGGATTGCTTGTACCCTCCATTCAATATAGAGGCAAATTAATAAAAAAAAAAAAAAATTATTTCTATATTTATATATACCTAGACTTTGGATTTGCTCTTAGCCAAAACAAGCTGCACTAAACTACACAAAGCAGAGATTGTCATTTGTAGTTTATTTAACTGATAAACTACGTGGAAATAAAATGAAAGTTTGGAAAAATAGAAATAGTTTGACATTGCCTTTCAACAAATACTTCTTGTTAAATGATTAACAAGTACATGTGTTTGATTCTAGAGACATTACAGACGAAGATAACTAGAAAATAAGAATGAATTACTTTTAACTCTCGATTCTTATTTATAGGCTCAATTTATAACTGACTTCTTAAAATCTCATTAATTATCGCTACGACAGCATTTCTTAAACTGCCTTACTTTCTTTTGCCTCAGACTATTATTCTGTTTGAGGGAGTCTTCTTCCTTTTGCGCTTTATTTATTATCTGAGGCTCATTCTGAGGCTATCAAACAACGTTGCACCCTTCTTTATTAATTCTACATTCTTTCTATCATGTTGTGCCTTTAGATTTTTGCCGCGTGTTTGGAAATACTCCCAAACAACCCCCTCTAAGAAAAGGTCCAAAGAAAAAGAGCCTATTTTTCTTTAAAAAAATTAAAAACAAATTGACATGAAATAACAATTTCACATAATCTCTCAACGTGTCTAGTACATTAGGTTTTAGAAGTTTCTTTCTTTCACAAGATCAAACCTCTATCTTTATTTTTCTTCTTTTTAGACTTCTTCCGCAGATCTCTTCCCATGGCTATTATTCTTTTGCCGGCCTATATTGAATTATTAGAATGATTGAGCATTCAAAAGTAAAGATACCTTAATAGAAATTAATAAACAGACAACTACCCTGTTAAACAAATTAAATAAAATTATAACATTTGATTGATTTATTCACAAAGCAGAAAACACCCGTCTTAATTAAATGCAAAGTTAGTATAAAAAAGCTTCTTTCAACTTCATATTTTATAGAGTTTTTCTTTTCATAAATTTTGTTTGTATGACAAGAAAACGTCAAATCTTTGAAACATATCAAACACAAACATAAATATATTATATATACTGGTTTGAGTACGTGCCCCAAGTCACGTAGGTGGTTAAGTATTCTCGGGTTTTGAGTAGAACAAGATGTTGGGGAGCAACTGGCATGTTGTTAACGCCATTGTCTTTCTTAGTAATATCTGCACGGGAAGAAAGAAAAGGAAGAGATTAAGAATTAGTAGCAAGAAAGATTATAATGGACAAAGCAGAGGTGAGTATGGTGACAAACCTGGTTGGATATATTATTACGCAGAAGATTGTTCAATAATTCAAGACAGTGGGGCAGAAAATATTGATTTTAGTATAATCATAGATTTTTAAAAATGATGGTCAAGACAAACAGGATTTAATTACGCATGTAATATGACGCAAATGTTTATTATCTAGGCAGAGTTAAATTATAAAAATGGTGTGCTATAGAAAGTGTGTATGGGTACAACTTGACGTGGTGTATATATTTAAAGATTTAATAGCATTAAAAATAATTATAATTTAGGATAGAATTATATTTCTTTTATGTGTTTGAGTGGATGGAAAAGAATGATTTTGCTGTGATGAATGGCTAAAGCGAGGTGGTTTTTCCCCAAAAATTGAATTTAATAAATTTTTTTATATTATAGTTATGGTATAAATGTAATTGGAGTGATTAAAAAAAACGTAGAAACAATAGATGTTTTGTTTTTTGAATTGAAGTGAATAAATTATAGAATCAGTTGATGATTGTGAAATTCTGTTATTTATATAGAGAATTTAGTGTTAGATATTATGCTCCGGAAATCATAGCTTTGGAATCGATCCTTCGGAAAGTATCTTTCTCGCATTTATCCTTCGGAAAGTGATGCTTTGATCCTTCGCTAGATCGTCCTTCGTCTCATGTCGTAAGTTCCTTCGGCGGTTTTCAGGATAACATCATTTCGCACATTCGTAACTAATGCTTCGTCTTGCTTTGTATTTTTGTCCGAGGCATTCGTAATTTATCTCTCGAATTTATCCTTCGGAAGTCATGCTTCGATCCTTCGGTTGGATCGTCCTTTGTCTCGCTTCGTATTTTCGTCCGGCGCTTGTATTGGTTTAACCAATAGAATTATGGCACCTGAGCTATCTTACAATTTCTTGATAGATTTGACGGGTTTTTTTTTTTTTTTTTGGGTCTTTGTAGTTGGAAAAAGGAGATGAGAAGATTACCTTGTTGTTGGAGTTTAAGCTATAT
>WUAT03170162.1:0-11976 GCA_010015005.3 Ulmus americana | reverse complement strand
GCGACTTATGTGATTGGTATAGAAATATTTTGAGACAGATCACAGTGATTGTTGGTGTTGTCTCAAAAAGCATATATCAATAAAGTTCTAGAGAGATTTAGAATGAAAAAGTGCTCATCAAGTGTTGTTCCAATTCAGAAAGGAGATAAATTCAGCCTTATGCAATGCCCAAATAATGAATTGGAATGCAAACAAATTGAAGGGATTCCTTATGCATCGATTGTTGGGAGCTTGATGTATACTCAGACTTGTACCAGGCCAAACATCAATTTTGCTGTTGGAATGCTTGGCCGATATCAAAGTAATCCAGGATTGGATCAGTGGAAGGCTACAAAGAAAGGATTGAGATACTTGCAAGGGACAAAAGATCATATGCTCACTTATAGGAATATCTAGTCATCTTGAGGTGATTGGGTATTCATATTCAGGCTATACTTGTCAAGACCTGACTTTTACCAGGACTTTTAAGTCAATAATTTAAAAAAGAAAAAAAAATCAGAGTAAATTTAAAAAAAAAAAAAAACATAATTGAAAAACCTTGTTAGGAAAAACCTATAGTCTCGTAAAACACTTTACGTAAGGGGAATAATTAATTTTCTCTCCTTACGGCCTGGTAAATTCCCTCTAATCATCAAGTTTGTTTCCTATCTAGTTTAAGAAAACCGACTCCAATAAACGTTAGTAAAATACTAACACTGCCCTACTTATCATTATTACAATAACTGTAATATGATTATTAATTTCACACTCTATTAAACCTTCGTTGCAGAAACATTATAACATATAGTAGACTTATCTTCACCCACCCTCCCGAACATCTCCCGTTCAGCAAGTCCGATAATCCACCAGTGAAATCTATAACATGAACATATTTTCATGAGCCAAAGCTCAGCAAGTATAATCACTGTAAATTATTTTTATTGAAATCACGACTATAAAAATAATGTACTATAAAGTCATTCTTGACCGTAAAACCCGTGAATCTCATAAACTTGTGTCGTAGTGTTCAAGTCAGTAAGTCTGTAAACGTTTATCTGTCAACATCTCATATAACATTGTAATCAGTGGGGCTCTTAACTTGAGTCACAGCATTTAAATCAGTAAATATGTAAACAATAATTGATCATCATTTCATATATCGTATTGAAATTGTATTCAGGTCATTTAAGTACTTTGAAGTACAGGAATGGAACTTAAGCAATGCAGACACTAGTGAATACATGTAACGTGTCATGAACTTATAAATCATCGTTCCTTGAAAAATATTCTATAAATCTTTTTGAAATCCGTGCGGGGGCCCTGTTTGTGTATGTACCCAATGTGTGCATATCCACACGACTTTTAATAACCTTTGTCTTTTGGGGCTAGGGGTACGACACTTCAGTTAAAACATCTTTCTGAAATACCATTTCAGAAACGTTCAAATTACATTTGCATTCCATGAAAATAAGATAACAATTCACATTTAAAATCCATGCTTGGGCCCCCTCTGTGTACACATCCGTTTTACAATTATAGGGGAAATCCCCCTCGTTCACAATCAAGCAGTCTCTATTCAGTGTACATTTAATCAGTCATCTATCATTAACAGTGCAGCCTCACTGTAAATAAAGTGAAGCCGGATGTGACACTTCATTAAAACATTCTTTGATAAACTGTTCTTAAAAACTTTCAAATTTCATTTATATTCAATGAATAAATAAATAACAGTCTTCACAATTGACATGAAATGTGCTCA
Source organism: Ulmus americana (assembly GCA_010015005.3). NCBI lineage: Eukaryota > Viridiplantae > Streptophyta > Magnoliopsida > Rosales > Ulmaceae > Ulmus > Ulmus americana. The sequence goes on along the minus strand of WUAT03170162.1, from coordinate 10,238 downwards.
AATAAAACCAGAGCACAAATATCTGACAAATCATGAATTTCAAACAAACTTTCCCTTCACAATTAACAATCAAACAATTCCTTTCAATGTACCATCAAATATTCTTCCAGTGTACAGTCAAACATTTCTCTCAGTGAACAATCAAACATTTCCTTTCGGTGAACAATCAAACAAACATTTTTCAATCTACAATCAGTCATTCATTGAACAACTTACAATCAAACAATCTCTTTTCAATCCATAAATAGTCAATCTTTAGTCAATTTATCGTCAAACAACCTCTTTTCAATCCACAGTCCAACAACCACCTTCAATTTTCAATCAAACATCCATAACAAATTTACAATCAAACAATTCCATATCTATTCATAATCAACCAATTTCTTTCCATTTCACAGCCAAAACATACATCTTATATTTTATAGTCAACATTCATCCATTATTTTATGATTAAACAATTATTTCAAAACATTGAGTTTATGTTGTAAGTAAGATTGTACTTCTCTATTTGCCGTGCCTCATGTCCAACTCTTCTTCCTACGGAAACGAACATTCACCCTGAGTGTATATACAATTACTAAAATGTCGCTATTCCACATGTACAGGGCTGTGCTCTAAGAACCCCGTTTAAAACACTAACGTTTATAAACATTTCAAAACCTTATTTATCTTCCTTATTTAATTCATTTTTCTAACATAATTTCGTTATAATCTAGAATTTTCATAATTTTAATTGGTATATTATAACCAATTAATCAAATATTTTAATTTTAATTAAATTTCTTCATCATTTACATTTTTGCTAATTACCTCTCTTTATTTTTATAACTTGTAAATATTAATTTTTACTACTTCATTGTCATTAATCGCTCATTATTTTCTATTTAGTAAATAATTCTCATTCTTGCATTTTGAGAATTATTCAAATTTAGGGGTTGTTTTACACACTTCCCTAATCATTAAAAATATCATACTTACGTAATCTAACGATTATAATTATTCACTTTTTAACACTACATTTATCCATTTATTCAATTTTATTATTATTATTATTATTTTACTATTATTAACTTACCTATTTATTTATTTACTTATTTATTTATCTTTTATATGGGTTAGGGGCCAAAGCCCCCTATTTCTACTCAATCAACGGGTCACTGGCCCATACCATACCCATCTCACACATATATTTATTTTCTTTTTTTAAATTAACACTTCTCAGCCATTACATTGTAACATCAACACTTTATTTTATTTATTATTATTTTTATTTAATTGTTATTTATTGATTCTTTATCAGCATATACACACACAACACCTATAAGGTATCCGTACATCACCTTCAACTTTCTATTCCCCTCCTCGTGACGCACAGACCACCAGCATCCTGATCGGCCAACCGACCAGACCACCACCGAGCTCGAAGTCGCCATAGGCAGCCTGCTCTTCCAGTCACCTATCGCCCTCCCGCGCACCACCTGGAGCCACCCACATGTGGAGGTCGAGCCTTGCATGGCTTGGCTTCAGTTTCCGCACGAGAAGTGGCCTGTCCAGCTACCGCCTTCCAGCTCTGTGCCGACGATACCGAAAGCTTCCCCATGAAGCTTTGATCCCGGCGATGTGCTCCTCAACCAATGAGTTGTCCCAAAACATACTCCACCATTAGACACTTTCTCTCTCTAAATTCTCTATTAGCCTCATCTCTCTTTATCCCATTTCTAGCTTAAATAGTAATAGAAATAGAGAAACGAGCAGGGCTTACCGAGTTGAGCAAATTGCCATGCTCATGTCGCCACCCCTACTCAGTTCCATCACCTCTTGCCGCTGCCACAGCCCCGCCAAAACAGCTTGGCCGTTGCCCCTTCACTCCTTCTCTCTCTAAAAAGCTTACAGCTTCTCAAAAATTCTTCCCTCACGTCACTCATTGCTTTGTTTTAAAAGAAAACAGTATCACCAACTTAATTTAAAATCAATGTATAAATCCCTTTATTGATTGAAGCAGCAAATAGCATATGTATATAGATAATACATATTTTTATTTTTATTTTTTAACAAATGTGTGTGCTCATATATATACCACACACCTTTTTTTCCCAGCCGAAAGCCTCATTCATTTTTTTTACAAAGATTGGGCTAAAGCCCATTTAACATTCCCTTTCTTACATTTTATTTACAAATAATAATAATAATAATAATAACAATATTAATGATAATATCACATTATTAGTATCTACTAAAATACTATTTTTCATAATTTTTATTTGAAAATTTATTAATAGCAACTACATTTTACATAAATGGACAATTCCATAAATGCGTAATTTTTGACTTCAACAATAATATTATTATTGCCAAAAGAATATTCGAGAATAATAATTAACTTTTGAAATTTCGATAATTAATGTTAGTATATGACTTTATACACTTTAGATTCTACATATAATTTCTCAATATTTACTGTCAATTAATTCATTAATTAATGGCAATAAAACAAGATTTAAAGTTCTAATTTTTCTCGGGGTATCACAATCGTCTTGTCGTACCTTCACCGAAGATAGACTGTGCAAAGACCATTCATTGGCCCTTTCCTATCTCTATTGAGGCTACTGAGACTTTGACGGTCAAATGGAGTATTATTACTGCTTTAGAGACAGGGTTATCAGGTTTTTCTATTGCTTCTGATTGTGTTTCTATTATCAATGCTTTAAACAATAAGATTAGAGGCTTCTGCGAGTGTGGTATTATCCCTGATGAGATTTTAAATTTATTGGGTTGTAATAGTTTTGAGAGGTTATGTTTTATGTCCAGATGTACTAATAGGGCTGTCCACAATATTACTAGATTTGCTACTTTATCTAATGGGTCTCAAACTTGGTTAAGGAAAATTCTCATTTGTGTTTCTTCTGTCATTGTGGCAGAAAAGCAACTTTGCTAAGGTATTGTTCTCCCTAGCCCCTTTTTTTTTTTTTTTGGACTTTTTATTGAATGGCCGAATGGCCTCTCCCCTTTAAGAAAAAATAAAAAAATAATAATATAATGACATAAAATTAGAAATTAGAAATTTTATCTTTTTTATTTCTTAATAATTGTGTTGATGAATATACTTTGTTTTCGTTAAAGATAGGGCTAAAACATCTTTATCTGCAACTAATTAGGATTTTTATACATAATATATTTGAATATTCTTTAAATTAATTATATATAATTATTTATTTAGATATTTTAAATTTTAAATTTTAAATTGATGAATGAAGTTCTAAATTTTTTTTTCTTTTTAATATTTTATTATAGAAATTAACTTATAAATCTTCATATTAAAAAAAAAAAAAAATGTCATATAGAAATTTAGGATTAATATCAATCTACAACATATTAGAATTTTAATCAAAAGATTATCTTCTTCTTCTTTTTTATTTTTTTATTTAAAAGAAAGGGAAAATAATTAGGCCTGTTGGTTGCATGTTTATTTATTTATTGTTTTTTCAAAGTATTTATTATTATTATTATGTGTATTTTCACTAATTTAATTCTAATAACTTGTAAATAATCTATTCTGATTCTAAATTGAAGTAAACTTATCAATGAGAATGCCGACTCCGATCCTGCAACTTAAGTAAAAAAATTATTATGACTCGGATTACTCAATCTAATTACAAGTTAATATAATTACATGTCACATCGATCGTAAGTCATTCCAATTAAGTGCTAGTAAATGCACCATAAAACTCATCAGCCTTAATCCTCTAAAATTGGCATTTACCTTTATGCCAGAAATATATATTTTTTTTCATCTTTGTATATCAAACACTAAAAAGAAATTATTCACTTTTCTTCATTACCTAAGTATCTAACTTTCTTGTCTGCCACCAATCGTAAGCGTGTGCAGTAATAATAATAAATAAATAAATAAAAGCATGAGAATCTTCCCCCAATTGGAAGAAGAATATTTGCAGCATCCTATTAAGCTTAAAGTTCCACAATGACTTAAACAAATGATTTTTCCAGCGTAATTAACTTGGTGTTGAAAGAAAATAATAAAAGATTAATTATAGGGACAATACCTGAATTTGTTTACTTTCCAACAAATAGTACCTAAATTTGGGTCATACAGAACGACGTGTCGTTTTGCACTCTAAATGACATTTTAGTCACCTGTGGACTTAGAAATTCTCCCCTGGGAAGAACACTATATAATAAAATTCTAACAAAACGTATATCTTGAAGAAATTCATTTCAAACAATGCTTCAAACTTCACTACTAACAAAAAAAAATTGTTCTAAACTTGTTTTTCAATCTCAAAAACAGCCATTAATTTCGCATAAACCCAATTAAACTTGCAACAAAAAATAAAAATTAGTAACAAGCACTAAAGAGATTTACAAGGAGCATGGCCTGAATGAAAGCATAAGTTGTTAATGAACTATTAACAAAAATAGAAAAAAGGTTAGAAATTCTAGCAGGCAAATCTTAGTACCTATTTAGTTCAAGGTTCTTCATGATGGTAAACATAGCGCGGAGGGGATGGCGGAGCGCCAAAGAAATAATGGGTTGACGAGGATTGGTTATACTCATAAGTGGGGGGCGAGGATTGGTTATACTCGTAACGAGGTGGCGAGGATTGATTGTACTCGTAATGGGGCGGGGAGGAGGGATGGTAGACATATTGTGGTGGGGAAGATTGATGGACATATTGTGGAGGGGAAGGAGGATTTTGGACGTAAGTAGCCCGGGAAGGGGGGCCAATTTCGCTTGCTTGTGTAGTTGCGGTGTGGGTTTGATGTTTATCTACTTGAACTTGGACCATTTCCTCTTCCTCTTCCTCGAATGATTGGAAAATTGGGTGCAAGTAAGCATCGGCTAAGTATGCTTTCAGGTTTAGGTCAGGCTCCGAACTTCGCTCTGCTGTGTCTTTTGCCATAGCCTCCTGAATAGGGACAAGAGGAAGAAGGTTTTAGTGTTTACCAAGTGCAATTAAATCATATAAAGAGCAGAGTAAGAGGCAGATTGGTATAGCATGCAATTTAGTTTATTTAGGACATTTAGAAGCATATGATCGTTATTAGAGACTATAAAATTTAATGGATTTAGAACTAAAATTAAACTTTAGAACTTACCTCGAGGGGGTACTTTTGGAATGCAGGTTCAAACCGATGTTTGCAGTACTTATGGAATGACAAGGTTAGAATAGGCAAAATGACAAGTAGTGGAGTAGAATTAGCTGCCTTTTTGGTGCTAAGCAAACCCATCAAAAGAAGTTGAGATATCAATAAACTCGCAATTATGCGGCTGTGAACATGCGGCCAAAAGGCAGCAGCACTTTCGTATTGTTGATTGTACACATTGATTATCTGAAAGCATATTAAGAATAAAATTAACCGTAGAGCTAAAACACAGAAAGAGACAAAGTAAGGCCTTTTTTCCGACTTTTTGTTGTTTATCTAATCTCCCTCTTTCTTATGTTATTCTGTGTTAAAAAATGATGCATAAATTTATGTTTCCATCCATAAAAATTGGACGATACCTAAAGGATTGATTACTCATCTACCATTGCTTCTAAATGTTGCAAGATTTTGGTAATGTTCAATTTAAATTAGGCCTTCGGTTTAGTAATTTTGTTGTGCTTTAAAATACTCAAGTAATATGACATTTAGAAGCATAATGAAAAAAGAAAAGAAGCACAAGGAGTAGACTGACCTGATGACGATAAACCAGGTATGCCAAGGCAAAGAAGACTAGTATGAAAGGGAGAAGGATAGGTGTAACGACAGCATACACAATTCCCAAAAGAAAGTATAGGTGAAGACTCGGGATTGTCTCGGGAAAATCCACACTTCCAGGATTCATTGCCCTTTCTCTGTCCCTCTCGGTTTTCACCAAAAACATGTTCTTAAGATGAAAGATAACCAATGGCTTCAAACGGAGAATCTCAGCCGCAATACCAGCCCAACCGTCAACCATTATATATGTAATAAAAAAAGTAGCCTTCATTGGTATGGAGACCCCAATGGTTCGAGGAATCCTATAACAAAAACAAAACAGGAAGTCCCTCAAACAGTCTCACTTCAAATGCTAAAGTACCCATAAGAACTAAAACATTATACTAATCATCTCAAATCCGAAATCAAACAAAATAATCATATTAATAATGACCAATTTAACAAAATACTAGCGACTTTTATATCAAAATAACAAATTGTCAGTCATAAAGATACGAAGATTACTGAGTAGGTGATTGGTGAAGGAAGGCATGCAGCTGCTCAAAAGCTGTTCCAGTGATTATACTTCCCAAAAACACATTCACCAACATAAAATAGTAGTATTTTGCAGCTGTCCTCCGCTCCAAGGTTGACATTGCTATATGCCCCTCAATTTTTGACATGATCATCAGAACTGTTGGAAGAATGTACAAGAATATTTTAAGCGCAAGACCGGGAAGGAAACCCTGAAGAAATGACTTGATGAATTTCCTGTCACATCATTGAATCTTTGTCATTATAACTGGATAAAGTAAAATAATATGAAAAGAATTAAAAAATTACATTCATAAAAAAAATTAAAATAAGAGAGAGAGAGACAGACAGTTTATTGTGCTTACAGTTCTATCACTGGCCTGAGGAAAGGAGCAACTTTTTCAAGACCCTCCAAGTTTGCAAGGGATTGGACAAAGGCAATGGGTATCATGTAGAAAAACACCAAAGCAAACACTGTTAATGATATTATAAGCCTTCGAATGCTCAATGAAACAAATGGTATAGCCAAGTTCCGCCAATAAACATCTCGAGGTTCTGGGGCCCAGCTTGTCAGCCATAATGTGGGATTCTTGCTTTGTTGGGTCTGAGCACAAACAGCAGCCCCCCATCGTGATTTAAATGAGACAAAAGCGACTGGAAGAATGGATTTTGAGTCTTTGACAATCTTCTGACGTTCCAATGTCATCTATCATCCACAGAGAATTGCAATATAAATAAATATTATTATTAACATGAGAAGACTTGTAAGGAGAGGAAGAGAGAAACGAGGGATCCTCACTTACTCTTCTATCATGATCCTTAATCTGTTTCTTGTAGTACTCAATGGAATCAACTTTTTCACCCCAAAGTCCCAAACATCCTCTCTGAGAAAATATATAAATGGTTAAATCCTACGATTCTATAATGAAAATGCTCACGGATCAGCTTAAAAATACACATATGGAAATGTTTCGTAAGATTGTAATGATTCTCGGAATCATATAAGTTTATAATTCTCATCATTTAGCACATATAATGCAGTACCTTTGAAGTTGGTTTTTTGTCTGGATGCCTTTCAAACTTAAGTTGGTTATAGTCTAACCAATTCTGGAGCCTATCTCTCTTCCTAGCAAGTTTAGCGAATTTGTTCGCATTATAGACCGCCTGAATGAACAAATTCAACAATTATGTATAAGTAATAAAGTCAAGTAACGTGTCATGGTTTTCTCAACCCATCACACTGTCACAACAAACCTTATTTTATTTATCAAAATTATAAGATTTCAAGAAACAGAGAATGTTACAAAAACCTGACTATGTAATTGTACTACCTGGTGACAGAGATAATGGTCTGGGTGGTTTGTTTTGAAAAATTGATCCAAACTATCTGAAAACGAGCGACCAGAAACATGTGGAACATTCCGAACTACTACCTGCAATACAAAATTATAATTATATATATAAGAACAAAGAGATTTCACCTAAATTTTAAAACATAAAATCAAGAAATTTTTTTGCGTACAATCCAGGAATACTTTCGAGTTTTTACAACTACCACAGAGATATAGTTCAAGTCATTACCGCAGATCCTTGATCAAAACACAAAACTTAGTTTCTCACAAGAGTTTAATCAGATTGTGCATGAGAGAACAGAGAGTTAAGCCTAGTAAGAAACATCCTAATTTTAGGAACGTAGAGAAGCAACTAGGAACCTTTTGACAATATTGAAGATATGTGATAACTATCTTTAAGTATATAATGCCAAGATCAAGACTCATATCAAGTAGATGGTACTACACTGCTAAATGATGAAAAACTGCCTAATTGTTGTTAGAACATAACACCTCAGATTTATCCAAACTTGTTGGGATGATAATAATTAACCTACCGTGAACTGTTCGGCACGCCGGCGCTGTGAAGCCAAGAAATTTAACCTCATTGATGCCACAATATCATATTCCTTGTACAAAAGGTAACAAATCCAGAAGGTGAACAAATACTCCAATGCTATGTGGACAAAAAACCTGAAATTTAATGGATATAGTTCTTAGGGGAAAAAAATAGTTTACCTACATTGAAATACAAATTAGAGTATAATTCAAGACAAGGAAAGTCATGAGAGAGGGAAAAGAAAATTAATTTTTACACTTAATAGGAGCTTCTTTCATATCAATAGCGAGGGCTTCCATGAATACTTCAGATAGAGAGAACAATAGTACGCATCCTATAAGTTTTTTTTTTTTTTTTCTTTTTTTTTTTTCATATTTCAACCCACCTATCACTATCCCTATCTTATAGAAGAGAGATATTTTATCTATCCCCACCATAATCCCACAACCCAGATAATGTCTAACATTGAACATGAAACTCTGACAATTATTATTTGACAAGAAAAAGCTTTTCATGCTGTGTTAAGGTAAAACAAACAAAGGCATTTCTGCATATAACGAACTAAGCAGACATTTCATATGCTTCCAAATTATATCAATTACTGTAACATGCCTACATATAACTTACTAAGTAAAAGAAAGTGAAAATTTCAGTTTTGATGCGATCTTAGGGATTCAAGAAATGAACTGAACAATACACGTTTCTCCATTTTTTTCATACATATTTTTGTTTCTTTGATTTAATCTTCTAAAAGATGAAAGAAATTTTTTGTATGAATTTTACATAACCAATCAATGATGATGCATCATTGTCAACTTTGGAAACTGTTGCTGGAAATGATTTCCAGTTACCACAATCTTAACCATTATGTCCTAGTTTGGTAACGCAATAGTAATATGTATAGAACAAAACATGCATATATAGTTACAATAATCCATTCACAATAATAGTCAATTTATATGTTTTGTGCATTTGATGAAATATTATATAACTAACTATTGCCATGGCTGTATTAGATTATCTCCTAATTAGTTGTCTGTTAGGTGATTGTATTATCTAAAAACTGGTTTTAGTGAAAATAATTTTTATGGATTATGGTTTTTTCTTTTGTTTTCTGAAGAGACTTGTAAATGTATCTCTCTCTCTTTTTCGCCATAGCTCATGGAAAATTTCTACAAAATATATTCTGTTTATTTATCGTTTACAGGTGATACTCCGAAATTCTTGAATTAAAACTTATTAGTTGTTAACTTATTTGAGTTTTGCCAAATGGCTCTTGGGGTAGGCTCATTTGTATTTGTAAATTCATTAGTTTCACGACAAGCACGAAATGTCTCATCTGTCTGAGTTGTTTCATGCTTTTTTTTATTTATTGCTTCATGTAGTTTTTGGCTCCTGTCTCTTTCCTCCCTCTCATGTTATATGTACCTTTTTCAGACACTTTTCTGTATAAGCAAAAATGCCTTTTTTCTTACAAGATTTTCTACACTTAGGTTGTTAATTTTGATATCTAGGGCTCTCTCTCACACACATGGATATCTCAAAAAAGATGTGAAAAGAGGGGGAAAAAAAGAAAAAAGGTTTATAAGAATATATAAGGAATTGTGAGATATTCTCTAAATATGCCGTATCATAGAGCAGAGAACCCCATAGATAGTAGAAAAGAGTATTAGAATTTTGCTTTTAACTCGTGTCTTTTACCATAAGTATTAGAGGCTATGTATTACATAAAGATGGCCAAAGTTCCCAATTTTGGCCACACACAAGTAAATGGTGATTTACGTGAGTTTTTTTTTTTTATTATTTAGGAAATGGAAGAATGCAGTTCAATCTACTAGTCCACTGATCATCCTAGGATTTTCTCGGCTCCTAACTACAACAAGTGTTGATTATCAGGTAGAATTTTTTGACATGTTCATTTTGTTATGATGAACATTTCTTAGTCTTTCTCAAAATGTTTCACATAATTTCATAATATTTTGCAGGACACTAAAGAAATTTTTGCGTGTTAGAGGCTCAGAACCCAAGAGAATCACCATCTTCTTCACCCCTGTCTTACAATTGGATGCTTTAGAATTCATCTTCATTTACATGCAGAGAATATCAAAATTATTTTT